>CM060683.1:193164665-193467165 GCA_030686995.1 Artemisia argyi | reverse complement strand
ACTATCCCGATCTTGATGATAGTGTCTACCAATCCATCTATCCGACCTTACGTCCTCTCGTTCTTAAACAAGCTCGTAAACCTCGTAACGATAAGGGTAAATCTCGTCGTCATAGCTTTCATGGTTCATCATCTCGTCAAGAGGATGACGATGATGAGGATTACACTCATCATACCCCGTCTCCCACTACATTTTTGGATGATTTGGATGACCTAGCCTACACCGAGCGCAAAACACCATCTCCTAACTCACAAACCAATGAATTGCTACATGCACGTCAAACTCAATTGCTCAACCAAAATCAAAGGATGCATACGGAGATGCGAGGAGGCTTCAAGTCCATTGCTAAGGCGTTGGGAAAGGTGTTCGGAAAGAAGAAGTAGTGATGACGATGGAGGGATTTGCTTGATTATGCTTGTTTGAACAACTATTATTATGTGTTATTTGGATTTGAATATTTGTTGCTTATGTGCTATATTTCCGATTTGTATTCGAAAATGCTTATGACTTACTTTGGATTATGGTTATTTAGGATGTTAACTTTGTTTAATATTAATGCATGCTACTACTTTTTATTTGAACTAAATATATGTTTGCATGCTTATTATATATATATATATATATATATATATATATATATATATATATATATATATATATATATATATATATATATATATATATATATATATATATATATATATATATGCCTTCTAATAGACCAAAACCAATATGAAATGTTCTAATAGAGCTTGCTGCAAACACAAAACAAAAACAAACTTTTTCCAGAAATTTTTTGATTTTTGGTCGCCTGGGAATTCACCAGATGGGCGGCCCCCTTAATTACAAAGGGCGCCCCCTTAAAATTAAAGGGTCCGACCAGTAATTAAGGGGGGCCGACCAACTAGAACAGTTTTTACACTATTTTCTTTTGCATCTTGTGATCCCTTTTGCTAGTCCCAGCTACCATTTCCCTTTAAAACCAAACTGAATTTGGAATCTAACCATATATTTTCAAATTAATTCTACATCTAAACATGTTTTCATCCTATATAATTCCCATACATGCTTATTCACACTCCATCATCTTTCACCTTCATCAAACTCAACTAATCAACCATGTCATCACCAAGAACCACCATTTCCAACCAAGCCAAGAAACAAAAACTTGTCATCATACTACCAAAACAACTCTTCATTGATCTTACTAATGAAGATAACACCACTCCATTACCACCACCTCAATGCTCATCTCCTAGTGCTCCTAATGCACCCTCCAAAACACCATCAACTCATGCAACCTCTACATCCTCCATACCATCATCATCATCAATCAATGACTACATTAACAACCACTTGTCACCTCCACCAAGAATTCCACCAACACCACCATCCATTGAAAATGCATCTCTAGATATCACCCTTTCACTATCACCAATAACTCCTCTTGATGCACACTGCTCACCATCACCAATCAACCCACCAAAATTCAATCCCATCCCATGGAGCTTACTTGAAGCCCATGGTGATACTTGTCTTTGTTTCATCCACAACCGAACCATCATCTTTGGATTAAGAGATGAGATACACTACATGTTTTCACACATTGAAAACTTGTTCCATCAACCACCACCAACATCAAGCACACCTCCACCTCCACCAACAACAACCACACCTCCACCTCCACCAACAACAACCACACCTCCACCTCCACCATCATCTTCACCCTCACCATTGTTTTCTCCAAATTAAGCATGTTCTATGGCTATATAATAAATTTATTTAAACCATTATGATGACAAGCTCTAGGAAAACACTCATATTGGAGCTTTGGTTGTTTATTTGATTATTCATGATTGTAAGCCCTTAAGGCATTAGTTAGTTAGTTTTTCTAGTTTTCTCATATATGCATTGTGAATGCATTTTGCTTGTAACCATCTTACCTTTTAATGTGAATGCATTATCTCTTGTTCTAGTTATTTGTTTTGCATACATATATAAATACTTGTTTCATGCATATATATACATATTGCTTGTGCTCTAAATATTTTTGCGAGCATTCCATATCTCGATTTCTCTCACGACCTTAAAACAAGGGGGAGTATACATCAAGGGGGAGTTCTATACTCGTCGGGATAACCTTTTTGATGCTAACAAAAATGGGGAGAAATGATATAAACTCACTAAATACTTGTATATATAAAGTTTTTTGATTTAATGAGTTTAGATTTTGTAATTATCAAATAGGGGGAGATTGTTGATATAAATAATGCATAAAACGTTATTAATATTTCTCGATATCCCTATGTTTTGACGATCACAAAATGTAAAATCATTAAACGCAAAATCATTACGTAAACAAGTATTTAGTTACAAATATTATTTCATCCAACATAA
This sequence comes from Artemisia argyi, assembly GCA_030686995.1. Taxonomy (NCBI): domain Eukaryota; kingdom Viridiplantae; phylum Streptophyta; class Magnoliopsida; order Asterales; family Asteraceae; genus Artemisia; species Artemisia argyi. The sequence continues at coordinate 193,464,768 of CM060683.1, read as the reverse complement.
TCACTTAAGGTATGAATAAGCAAATGTCTAATACATTTTATGATCAAAGGGATTTTTATTTAGACACTACAAATTATATAAAATGTCATTAACATTTTATACATTTTAGAAAAACACTTTTGGTAATTAAAGAAAATGTTTAATTCATAACAAATATATGAATTCAAATTTCTAACCAAAATCAGTTAGTTTTTCACCAAATAGATTTTCACCAGAAGAAGACAAAAATTCTGGCCGTTACAGGAGGGCGGCCCCCTTAATTTTAAGGAGGCCGGCACGCTCCTGAGTGTCAGAATATTTGCCTATAAATACTGCTTCACTTCTGTTATTTTTCCTCACCTTTTGCACGAAAATTTTCGGTCCCAATCCTTCCCAAAAATCATTCTAAATCCTTTGATCATAAGATTATAAGTCTTTGTTTCAAGTGATTCAATTCATCATCATTCAAAGTGCAAAAGAAGAATACTCCTTCAAAATCTAATCAAGAAGTATTATAGATTAGTCTTGTAGTTGTGCATATCATTTGTAAATTTGTAGAGTGCTTGTAATAAGTATAATTAGGAGTGTTAGTAGTGAAGAGAAGCAGTGAAGAAGAAGTAGTGTTGTAAGAAGGATATAGCTAAGTGGTGAGAAGTTGTGTAGTAGTAGTGGTGTGTGCAAGTTGTGTAGAAGTTGTGAAGAAGTTGTGGTGTGTAAGGTTTCTCCACCAAAAGGGAATTTGTTGACATAGTGAAGAAAACTCTCGAGTAGGAGACTCGAGGAGTGGAGTAGGGCGAAGAGGTGCTTCGTAGCCGAACCACTATAAAGCCTTGTGTTGTGGTTTAATCCTTCTAACTCTATCTTTTCATTACTTTCATACTTACGTTATATTTGTTTAGCTAGTTAGTTTAAATTGTTCATATAGTGCAAGTATTGAATTCACATAAACTAGAATCGAAGTGTTTTTGAAAACAAAGTTTTTATAAATCTTAAAAAGGACGTAAAACTATTCAACCCCCCCCCCCCCCTTCTAGTTTTCCACAATCCTCATTTTTATTTTGAGATATTTTTCTTTTTTTGAAGGATGATTTTATTTTGAGATGTCTTTATTAGTCTTTACTTGTGCCAGTCAATCAAAATAGAGTTTAGTGAACTAAGGATGATATTTGATTGTTGAAAATTTTAATAGTCTTACTTCTTATAAACTATAGTTTTTATCTGGATACAATAGTTTTAAGACGAATGAAATATAACTATTTTTTTAGAACAACAAATAACTATCTCACAATATATAAACACAAACTATCTCACAGATCCTAAGCAGGACTTGAACCCACAACCATTTGATTGGGGAGTTTCTCACACAACAAAAGGTACTATGCATGTAAAACTTTTCTCACCTCTTTAACATGACAAAAAATTTAAGTTGCGAGTCTAATTCAACTTTAAGATTAAAGCCACTAACCAATCACAAGCCTTTCATCTCTTAATTTCTTCTTTACCCATATTTTACACTAACCTAAATATACTATACACACTCATACTTTATCTTTTCAAATTGACATAACAAAAATCCATTGCTAACCCTAAAAATGTTTAAGGTTAAAAAAACAAAACATTAACATTCTAGGTTGTTAGTATGGTGTTATAAAAAATTAAACCACGTCCGAGCTGCCAAGCATATATGACACGTGCCAAGGCAAAGACCTCAAACGACTTGTTTTCCCTACACAAACACACACATATTGCAATCTAAATATTATCTAAACTTGATGTCATATTCATTTTTACTAGAAAAAGGGGCTTAAATTTAAACCAAAATAAAACCAATCCAAAAAATTAAAAGAAAAAAAAAATGATACAGATAGAATGGAAAATAAAAGAAAATGTCGTAATTTTGAATAGCATATGATTAAAAAATATTGTTCTATTAAACTAAGAGAATAGACGGTGAAGGAACCACCACCAAATGGCCTAGTGGTAAGTCTTTTTGTTTTCTTATAAGAAGTCAAGTGTTCAAATCTCACAAAAATGTACATTTGAGGGTGGCCAAGAAAGAGTTGAAAACGATCCGGGATTAAGCATGCGAGGTCGCAAACATCGAAATAAAAAAGGTCCATCCTCTCCGAACAATCTAAACTGAAAAAATTTGAAAAATCTCGTTCGTTTAATAGTTAAAAGAGAGAGAAAGAGTTTACTATAAAAGTGACAATCAGATTAATACAAAATTAGGGATAGTTTGTTATTTACACAAAGAATGCTATGTCAATTAAAATTTTACATTTTACTATAAAAGTGACAATTAAATTAATACAAAATGAGGCATAGTTTGTTATTTGCCCAAGGAATGTTATGTCAATTAAAACTGTACTAATTTGTTTACACAAAATGATGTGCAAAAATCAATTTTCCTATAGATAGATTCTTGCGCTTATTATTATTATTATTATTATTATTATTATTATTATTATTATTATTTGGACAAAGTACTAATTTCTTTTTAGGTGATTAAAAAGAAAAAATGTAACAGATATTTTAATATAAAGTATTAGGGCCTGTTTGACAATGAGCTTTTTGAAGATATTTGAAGCTGTTAGCCTTTTATTTTGAAAATAAAAGCTCTTGTTTAGAAAAAGCTTCGTTCGGTTAATATAGTTGAAGCTTTTTCTTTAATATTTTAGCTCCAATTTGAGCAGCTAGTGAAATAAGCGTTTAAACAAGGGCAAATTGCACAAAAGTGTATCTAACTTGGCTTTAATTTCAATTTAAAGTACTCTATTTTTTTTTCTTAAATTTAGTGTACTCAACTTATTTTTGATTGTAATGTAAGACATATAACGAGTTTCTCAGTTATCTTATAACGAAAAAATTACATATTTCGTCCCTATGGTTTATCACAAATAACACTCATAGTCCCTATTTCATTTTAATTACGCCAGACATACGTTTTAGTCCGTTTTTATACGTTTTCATACGTTTTTTCATTCTTTTTACGTTTTCATCAGTTTTTTTACGTTTTTGACCGTTTTTTACGTTTTCGAGTGTTTTTTACGTTTTCATCCGTTTTCTTAAGTTTTCGTCCGCTTTTTTACGTTTTCGTCCGTTTTTGTACGTTTTCGTCTTCTTTTTTTTTACGATTTCGTTCCAATTTTTACGTTTTTTAATTTTTTAACTTTTGCGTCCGTTTTCTTACATTTTCGCCCGCTTTTTAATGTTTTCATTCATTTTTTTACGTTTTCGTCTCCTTTTTACGTATTCGACTGTCTTTTACTTTTTCGACAATTTTTTTACGTTTTCGTCTTCTCTTTTTTATGTTTCCCCCACTTTTTCCTTTTTTTACGTATTCATCCATTTTTTACGTTTTCGTTTATTTTTTTATGTTATCGTCTATTTTTTTACGTTGTCGTCCATTTTCTGGCATTTTTTACCTATATTTACGTTTTCGTCCTTTTTAACATTTTAGTCAATTTTTATATGTTTTAATCCGTGTACTTTATAATAGAATTTTTTTTAAAATTGCATGAGTATTAATATTAGTTTTAAGACTTTCATCTATTAAAATTATAAAATTTGGTAAATATACGAATTAGTTTTAATATATGTTAAATATTTTTTAAACTAATGTTAGTTTTAGACTTTCATTTATTAGAATATTTTTTTAAATAATTATAAGTTTAATTTATGCGTACACGAGTTTGAATATTAAATACGGCTAAATTATTAGTAACGGGAATATAAATATCAAATGATAAGCATGAATTACTATAATATGAAATTAAATATACACAATTCTACTTATAACAATGACTCATGAAACTGTTATTTAAAATTTATATATGGATATCCATAAAAATATTTTAAAACTTTACGGATCATATTTTAACTTCATCAACGTTCATTATGTGCTACTAAATAGCACAAACTTATGAAATACAATTTTTCAAACAAAAGGTACATTCGTAAACATGTACACGGGTTTGAATATTAAATACGGCTAAATTATTAGTAACGGGAATATAAATATCAAATGATAAGCACGAGTTACTTTAATATGAAAATAAATATACGCGATTTTACTATAACAACGACTCATGAAATTGTTATTTAAATTATATATGGATATCCATAAAAACATTTTAAAAACTTTACGGAACATATTTTAACTTTATCAGTGCTCATTATGTGCTACTAAATATCACAAACTTATGAAAATACAATTTTTCAAACAAAATGTACATTAGTAAACACTAGACGAGTATCCGTGCATAGCAACAGGATTTTATAGTGGCATATAGCTGTAATGATATTTATGTTAAGTGTTTTGTATAATGTTGTGTAACCAAAATATCACTATAACTATCTGCCATTATAAAATATCGTTGCCATGCACGGATACTCGTCTAGTGTAGTATAAAAAGTTAAGCTATTAATCCCCCATTCAAGCTGTACTTTACTTCAAAAGTCAACATTGACAATTTATATCCATTAATGTGTATCTTGATATCTATAGCTTTCTTGTATGCATGAAAATAAAAAGTTGTATTAATGTGCATGGTAGTTAATTTTCTGTACTAAGGAAATCTGAAGAAAGAATTTTACTAATACGATGGGCACGCAAGTTGCAACCATGTCATAAACTATTTTTGTGTTCTCCGTTATGCTAAATGTGTTTGGCATGTGACATAGAGTTAAAATGAAAAGTAATGCAACATAAATTCATTTTGTAGAGAAATGTAAATTCATTTTTATAAAAACTTAAATATTTGAGGGACCTTTGTATAAAATTAAACAAAAAAAAGGAAGATATAAGTCATCTTCTTCATACTCTATTCCTTACTGATCGATATGTACTATATGTAAATTCTTCCCATATAGTAAAATACCAAAGCAAGCTCACTTATAGCAAACATGTTCATCTTGTTTAAACATGTCACTAGTTGGCTTCAAAACAGCGTAAATGACAACATAAATGAACAAATCTACCTCAAAAACCACCGCATCTACTCCAACATTAAGACATAACTGAAATCACAGATCGATCATAAACAGATCTAGCAGTGTACATCACAAAAAACATCACAACCAATCTCAAAAGATATATGAACGGAAGGCTAAAAAATACAAACAATAACATCAGCACCACCAAACCCACTTTTGTTTCCCATATCCAAGAAAACATTAAACCCACATTTTTTCACCACCGAAATCAATACCAAAACTACATGATCTATCACCAAAACCACCAGATCTACCACCAAAACTACACATAACCGAAAACACAACAAAACCTGTGGAGGTTTCCGCGAACTTAGACAATGCTAGTGGCGGCTGAGGTGGTGGCGGCAGTAGAGGGGGCGACAGTAGTGGCGACAGAGGTGTTGTAAGCGACGGAAAAAGTGGTGTAAAGGGTATTAGTTGTGTATGTTTTAGAGAGAGGAGAAAGATTGTGAAAAATAAGAGATAAAAATGAGGATTATGGTTTTCTTATTAACAAAGACAACTTTTTGCTTGCCAACCGTGTTTTAAGTTTTCAATTTGAATGTTTTTAAAGTTGCCAATATTAGATGAAGTGGTTAAAGAGTTGCCATAGATAACTTGATTTTTCTTTCAGCCGTGTATTAGTGTATTACAACTTTAATAGTTTCCATAGATAGTGTATTAAGTTTTCTTACAGCTGTATATTAATGTATAAAGTTCAATAGTTGCTAACTTTTCATAGATAGTTAATTCCGTATATTTGCTTTTAACTTTGAAGGTTTCAAGGGTAGAATAGGCAAAACAAATTTTCAACATTTCACAAACAAAGAAATGAATCAATCTTCAAAGCTATCTAAATATGCTACATATTTTAACGAAAATATAGGTAAATGAAATACTACAATTGCACAAAACATCATAAATTGATAGCACGGGTTTGCAAAACTAAAAGCATATATCACTAATATCTCATGCAAGTCAAGTATCATCATGTGATTTTGCTTGAATAATAAAATATAATTTTTAATCCAAAAGCATTCTCCTAAAATAATAGGTAGATTATAACATATATACATATAATTTTTTTATTTTTAGTCCACAAAGTAAAACCATTTGAAATATGTTAAGTGATTCATTTGTTAATTGATAATAATAAATAATCAAAATGAAATTTTAAAAACCCCACAGGTATTATAACTAGTATAATTCTTTGTTAGTAATGTAATGAAATAACAAATATACCATTTGATCGTATAATAATCTTCAACAAATATAAATTTTTATTTCTCTAATTGTAAGTTTACATCTCTATTATGCAATATTTTCTAACATAATAAAAGGTTTCGATGTGTTGTAGCATTAGGATTATGATATGTGCTATACGATTTATTATTCTAATAATACCCATGAAACAAACATTGAAAATTTCAAAAAGAAAAAGAGTCTACTTTCTAAGAGTAGGCGTGGAGAGCTTTTTGCGGGACAACTTGCAAGTACAGTTTGGGGGGAGATGGGCGTCGACCCAACCTTATGAGTATTCAGACTATAACAGTTCGGATGAACAGTCACTCACTTTTGACAGTTATATGATTCCAGAAGATGATCTAGAATTGGGTCAATTACGTTTATTAGAAGTGGACAATCGAGTGGTTGTACCAGCCAAAAGTCATCTACGTATTATTGTAACATCTGCTGATGTACTTCATAGTTGGGATGTACCTTCCTCAAGTGTAAAATGTGATGTTGTACCTGGTCGTTTAAATCAAACCTTTATTTCAGTACAACGAGAAGGAGTTTACTATGGCTCAAGGAACATCTAATGTGATGAAACGATTTCGGGATGATATTACGACATCAATATGAAATGCACGTCGTTAATGATTATTACAAGCATGTTGTCTTAAAGTATTACGATTATTATTAATATAACGAGTTAATTATTTTTATGTTTCACATATATTTTCAAGTATAGACTTGTTCTTTTATGTATTTTACATCTTATAATTACAGTTAAACAGCTAATTCATCAAACAATTTTATTGAAAAAAAATAAAACTTGTAGCACATATTAAAAGATTACATTTTACAGCTAGTTTTGCTAAACATACCTTTAGTTTTTTTTTGAATGGCTGAGAATATTGTTGGGTCGCTGAATTCCCCAAGCCTTCGCTAACTAAGATTTGAACATAAAATAACCTAAGTGTTTAAAACCTTTGAACACAATCAAGTCATTGAGTGTACAGCCACTCAGTGAGTCATCTTCAGGATGCTTAGGACGAGCCTACGAAGAAAGGTTCTCCATTCAGTGAGGCGGACTCTTAGTGAATGGCACCCAAGCCAAAGAAGAAGATGATGGATTCAGTGAGTGATGACAATAACTCACTGAATCCCAAGACTCCTCACCAACTAAGAAGACTGAACTTCAAGAGACCGAAAAGTGCAAAGACTGAAGAATAGGCGGGACTGGGCAGGAAAGTTTGAAAAGCTTTACTAAAGTGTTTATCACTTTACAAGTCAAACTTTCCCTAAATTGCTACAATCCAGTTTGTACCTTTAGAAAGCTTCCTTTGTCCTTAACCCAATGTGGGTGGCTTATGACAGAGAATAAAATCTATTAAGATTTATCCAAGGAGGTCTTTAGTCTTTTGAGTAATAGAGTAGTTCATATTTGTGTATAAATAGGATCATAAAAAAGAGTAAAAGTTTTAAGCTTGTGCACTTAATGCTTAGACATTCAAAAATACTTTTACTCCTCCAAATAACAACTTGTACCTAAGATAGCTTAGTTGTACCTTAGTTGTTACTTAAGCTTAGCTTAAGTTTAGCGAGGAGTCTTACACCATACTTGTCATTTCATTCCCAAGTGTTATTCCGCAAACACTTGGGTATAATTCTTTGATTAACTTCTAATAAGAATTAAACATTGAAAAATCTCTTTTGTTTTATCTTTATGTTTTACTTATTGTTAATCATATCTTTATCATTGTTAAGCCATGGAACTTAGATAACTTTTCATATTATCTAAGTAAAAGGGACCAACAAGTGGTATCAGAGCCTCTGATTTATAAAACTTTTCAAAACAACAGGGTGCTCAAAAGTTTTTTTTAAATCAAGATCCCACCATGGCTGACGCTGATGTACCCCAACTAGTCGACAAAAAGGGAGGAAGCTATGCTGCTACCGCTCCTAGACTTGAAGTTGGTAAATTCAACAAATGGAAAAAGTGTATGCTTTGCTATTTGACTGGGATGGAACCATATTATATAACTCTTATTAATAATGGTCCATATGTCCCTAAAACAGCCCAAGGTTTAGTTAAACCAAATGTTCAGTGGACTCCTGATGAAAGGAGGGTGGTCAATCAAGACCAGCGCCTGAAAAGCATCATTATATCATGTCTCCCTGACGATATAATGGAATCAGTCATCAATTGTCCAACTGCTAAGCAGACATGGACTGACTTGGTTCATAGCTATGAGGGCCCCTCAGATACCAAGGAAAACAGAGTCATGGACCTGAAACTTGAGTTCAACACTTTCAGGGCTAAAGACTCTGAAAGCCTTTCAAAGACCTATACTCAGTATAAGACCGTCCTGAACAAACTGCCCAATGATGGTGTAAATTTGTCTAGGCATGAAATCAATGTTGGCTTTGTCAACAGTCTTCCTGAGAAGTGGTTAAACTTCTCTCAGGGTCTAAGAACTGCAAATCACCTTCAAAATCTTGAGCTTCCTGCTATCTATGGAAAGTTCCTCTATGAGGATAACTTAATCTCTAGGAGATACCCTGAGAGCAAGAAGGCACAAGAAACCAAAAAGACCTGACCATCTCACCCATATCCACTGCTTTCTATTCTAATGGTATTGTGCAGGACTACTAAGAAAATTCAGATGATGAGGCTGATGAGAGGAGTTGTGAGGAGTACATGAATGATTTACAAATTGAATTTCAAGAAAGGGCACTTCTTGCCAATTCAAAACATTTTATTAGTAGAAACAAAACCTTTTCTGGTACAAAAGCAAATGATAACACTGTATGTATTAAGTATGGAAAAAGGGTCATTTTGCAAAAAATTGTTTCTCAAAAATAACCTCAGAACCCTCATACCAATTCTCTGGAAAAACTTCCTCCTCAGGATCTGGAAAATTTCAGCCAAAAACTTTTCAGTCCCCTCAATACTTTCAAAACAAAACTGAGAAAAGTTCTCCAAAGGATTTTGAAGCAAAGTATAGAAAGGCAAAAGCTAAGCTTGCACTTCTTGAGGCTGCTCCCTCAAACCCTCAGTCTCCTCAAGCCCCTAAACCAGTTCAAGCTAAAAACAAAGGGCTGGTAGCTGAAAATTATGACTGGGATGAGGAAGATGTATCCTCAGATGAAGAAGAAGTTCATGTCAGTGCACTGACGGCACTATCTGATGACAACAAGCTAGCTGTGGGAAAAAGCACTGCCAGAAATGGTGAATGGGTCAACATCACAATGAGCAAGGTAAACATCTTACTTTCTATGGATGATGATGCTGATTGGAAATCTTACTTGAATTATATCAATGTTGATCTTAAGTTTGTTGAAGAGCAAAGACTAAGTTTGTTTACAAAATATAACAAATTGTGTTTTGAAGTAAATCAGTGTAGAGATGAATTATTAGGTTTAAAACAAGCCAAGCTTGAAAACATTACACATCAAATTCAAAACTCAGATCTTGTAAAACAAAATCAAGCTCTTCAAGAAGAACTGGTGGAGTGAAAAGTGTACCGCTTTTAGGGGGTCATTTAAGCCCTAAATCGAGATTATTTGATCAAATATTGCCCTAAATCGTTCCTTTTGTCATTTTAGGTACTTTGGAGAAGAAATCTGGAAAAGGTACCATTTTGGACGTTTTTGGAGCGAAAAAGTGAAGAAAATGACAAAGTCTCCAAATCATGCTGGGAACAGTACCTGACGGCATCAGGAATTGCATGTGATGCCGTCACTCATTGAAGAAGAGGTGGATACTTTTATACTTGATGGGCCAGAAAGTTTTCAACACATTTACACGTGACGGCATCACGTGTAATTTCACCAAGGCCGTCACGTTATAAGACAACAAGAGACGTCCCAGAAGACTTTTGAAGGTAACGGCGTCAAGATTCAACCTGACGACGTCAGATGATTTAGAGTGACGACGTCAGGAAGAAGGCTTACACAAGAAGAAACCTTAGTAAAACCGTCGCATGTCGATCAAGACAATCATAACTTACGCGCGGAGTAGCTGACACTGTTTTGGTCATAACTTTTGCATACGAAATCGGATTTGAGCGATTCAAAAAAGGAAATGATCGGGACGAAAAAATCTTCGATTTGGTGAAAAAATGGTTATGACGCCGTCAAGTGTTAGGTCTGACATCGTCAGATCGGGCCGGGCAGAAAACAGCCTATAAATACAACATCATAACTTCATTATTTGTAAGCCCCAAACCCTAAGTCCGATTCTAGGGTTGAGGTAGGTGTTTTTCCAGCAACTTAGAGGATCTCAATTACTCCAAAAACATCTTGTATTGGTTTGTTGATTCTGCCTTAATTATGTCTTTCATTATTATTGTTGCTTGCTCTTCATTGATTATGTTTTGCGAATTCACCTTGTGTCTACTTATGATTGTGTGAAACTTGTATATAATTGATTAGACCTTATTGATTTCTTTTTTGATGTTTGTGTCTATCTTCATCAATTAAGGTGTGACAACTTCGATAGGTCTAGTTGATTTAGCTTATAATTCTTGGTTCCTATTGTTTCTTGTTTTGATTGAATGACTATCGATGTTAGGCTTAAGAAAACTGGCAGACTTCCAATTGGTAACTTGCTTGAATGTCTTAAGAAACATGAATCGGAGGTGTACTATGATTAATTGGTTGTATTTAATGCATAAGTGACTACTAAGGAGGCCATGTTAGGAGCTAGTTGTTGGCTCGACATAGGAAGAGGTAGAAGCTTTTAGAGTTAGGGAAGATCGTACACGGACCTACGAATGGTATTAAGGAATATAACCCATCAATTAAAACAAGGTGTGACAATTCAATAGGTAGAATTGTGATGTGCTGGATTGCGCCCTCACAAAAGGTTTTACCTCTCAAGGGATCTTGAGAAGCTTGCAATCCCTGCCAGGCAGTGTACCTAATCATTGTAGTATAGTATAGTGACAAGTACTGGGGGATTGATCGTTCAACTCGGGAATAGTGTTCGCTAGGATTAGAGTGTCTACCAAACTAGGTCTAGAGGTGAGGGAAGATTATTTTTGTATTTTTACATTTATAAAAAGCAAGTAAAATCTCGGGTTTTAGAAGAGTGGGCGGAATTAGTTGCTAGTCAACTAACCCAATTAACTAAAGATGCAATCAAAATAAAATAAAATAAAACTTAAACTAAATCGTGGTGGAAACAGTAATGGGGAAAGCTGTGTTTACTTAGATTTCATTACTCCCTAGATATCTTTTACCGGTTGATTAGCTTGTTACAATTGCATGGATGACGGGTTATATTCCTTAATACTAGTCGTAGGGCCGTGTACAATATTCCCTAACTATATAAGCTCCTACTTCACTCATATGTCGAGCCGGCTAAGAAGCTCCTAACATGGGATCATTAGAATTCACTTATGCATTAAATACAACCAAAAATCGTAGTACACATTCGATCATGTTTCTTAAGATGTTCAAGCAAGTTACCAATGGAAGTCTGCCAGTTTTCTTAAGCCTAACATAGAATACAATCATCCAAAACAATTATAAACAAACAATCAACCAATAATCAACATCTAGGTTTCACTACATCTAAGCAAACACAATAAAAACCTAGCCTAACATGTTAAAAGAAAGACAAGCGTAAGATATAATCACACAATACATAGACATATTGAATGATTTGAATGAATACTTATCTTTATTGAAACATGGAAGATTCAAGGGGTTGAAACCCTTGAAAAAGCTGCAAAGTTCGACCTAGGGTTTATAAAATTCGTTCCTCCAAAGTTACCCTAATGTTCCACCCATTACAATGAAAAATTGCAAAACTATATATAGATTTTACAGGCTGACGGCGTCACGTTGTAAATTGTGAAGCCATCAACTCGCCGCCAAAATAGAAATCGTATTACCTAGATCCATTTGTGACGTCGTCAAGAAGGATTGGGGCTCTGGGCCGTCACCTGTATTTGGACCCTGACGGCCTAGGTGACGCCGTCAGGTCCAAAGAATTAAAATGTTCTGGGCCGTCACGTTATATTCTCCACTTCCATCTCTTTTGCCAACCTTAACGCCGTCATGCTTTAACTCTTGACGCCGTCAGATACTGTTCCCAGCAAGGATTTTGAGACTTTGTTGTTTTCTTCACTTTTATGCTTCAAAAACATCCAAAATGCCTCTTTTCTGAATTTCCTCTCAAAAGTACCTAAAATGACAAAAAGAACGATTTCGGGCAATAATTGATCAAATATTTACAAATTCGGGCTTAAATGACCCCTTAAAAGCGGTACACTTTTCACCTTATCAAATTGGATAGCTAGCAAGGAGTAATATATCATAGGTAGACATGCTTCACTTACCTTGTAGAACCCTAGTTTACTTTTCTTGCACATTAGTTTAATTGGTAGCTTTTGGGCTAGTTGATTAGCAACTAATTCCGCCCCTCCTTCTAAAACCGAGATTTTACTTGCTTTAAAAATAAAATATAAGAATATAAAAAGAATCATCCCTCACCTCTATACCTAGTTAGATTAATTTCAATCCTAACGAACACTATTCTTTGAGTTGAACGATCAATCCCCCAGTACTTGCCACTACACTATACTACATCGGTCAGGTACACTGCCTGGTGGGGATTGCAAGCTTCTCGAGATCCCTTGAGAAGTAAAACCTTTTGCAAGGTTGCAAAACCACACATCAAGTTTTTGGCGCCTCAGCCCGGGGAATAGTTATTGTTTAGGTTGAAATTTATTTTGATTAGGCCTACTCATTAGATTCCTTTTTAGTGAGATTTTTATTTTCTTTTTATTAGCTTTCTCGTAGTCTATCTTTTCTTTGTGTATTTGTTCGTAAAAACCTTTCCATTGACTCTTCCGTTCACCATTATGGAGAACGCGAATCCACCATACTACCGACCACGAAACCCATTCACTCCTAATGACATCTTGATGTTCAACCAATATTGAGATGAACCTATCTATGATGCTTGGACTCGTTTTAAAATTTTACTCCGAATAGTCCCTCATCATGGTTTCGATCTATGGTACCTAACTCAAATCTTTTACTATAGTGTCCACCCGTATTACCAAAGGTACATTGATGATTTTGCCAATGGGGACCTTAGGGAATTAAATGCTGAAGAAGCATGGGATACCATAGAAGATTGTGCCCAATATTATTATAGAGTAGATAACCCGACAAACAACATAACAAATCAATTGACAACAAATTTGAAGGAGCATGAAACAAGTTTGTTGGGGGATGAATATGCTCATGTTGAGATACCTAAGTGGATGGCGCCTAATATCATAGTACAAAACAAATACATAGGTAATCTAGACACAATGGAGGATGAGCTGGACAATCCAAGCCCACAAAGTACCCCACAAGTCCTGCCATCATTTGAGGCACATACAACGCCCGTGACTTACTCGGAAGAAGTAGAAGAGACTTTAGGAATCCCAATAGAGGTAGAGCCATTAGACCAAGCACCACTTAAGGATATAGGTTTGAATACTTGTAATGATAACCTTACACCTAGTTCTAAGGAATTTCCTAGTGTTGATGAACCGAAACCTCAATCTTTACACACCTTTCCATCCTTAGATTTACATCTAGGAGACAAAAGAGGAACCGACCCACCCATCAATCAATATTATCCGGGTAGTTTTAGGATGAAGGAAGCCATTCACTCACCCCCTTCACCTCACGTGGCATATTTCCACCCTAAGGTTGTGTATCGCTACTTTCACCCGCACTTAATCCTAAGTGTAGGAAAAACCTCCCCTATTTCCGTTAAATAAGGGTAGAGCCAGGCTCGTGACTTGAACAAAAACAAGCGCTTGTTGGGAGGCAACCCAACCCATGTTTTTAATTGTTTGATGTTTTTAATTTATTTGTTTGTTTGTGTCATATATGCTTAATCATAATTGTTTAATTTTCATGTTTCGAATAATTTGTGAAAATGCTTTATTTTGTTTTTAACCTCGTCTTAGTTGCATATAAAGGTATTTTACAAAAAGACAAGTGTAGGGAAGTTTATATTTTGTTAAAAAGAATGAATTTCGAACATGAAAATTTCACAATTCATGATTAGCGTATATTCTATCTTGTTTGTGTGTCAATACTTGTGGATATGTTTTATGAGTTCCTATTTGTAATTCATTCCAAAAGTATCCTATCCTTTTATTGTTTTGTTTTGTTTTTATTTCTAAGTCTGGAATTACATCTAGTTGTGGTTTTTTCTTTATTCGGTTTGATGCTTTGGTTTTTGTGTTTGTTGATTACAGGTTATATTGGATAAGAAGATGATTACATTTCTGGAGTGGAGCTTATCATGTTCATTCTCTTGGAGAAAGATTTAACCATGTTATCACATCATCCATACCGAGCGAATCACGGGAGTATTAGTTTCTTTCATTCTCATTTATTTTTACTTTTACATCTTTTATCTAGAACATTGGGGACAATGTTCGGTTTAAGTGTAGGGAGGGTAAATTAGGATGCCTTAGAAACTATAACTCCACTTGATTTTTGTTTTGTTTGAAAGTAGATGTGTAATAAAACTTGTAGAACCGTAGAGGGGGGGGGGTGAATACGGTTTCTTTTGCCTTTTAGATGTTTAAAAACTTTAAGCCAAAGAGAACACCAAGTGGTTGTTCAATAATCCAACAACCACAAACACAACCAAAGTATATAAAGCGAGTAAAGAGAGACACCACGATATATACTGGTTCGGGATGGGGGGTTATACCATCCGTACGTCCAGTTGCGAATCCACGACACGATACTATTCAACTAGTATAATCCTTTCGGTGGACTACAAACCGTTACAATTCACTCCACCAATATTCAACAATATTGATGCTCACAAAGAAGGAGTTACTCCCACGGTATTCCGCCCTCGGAATCCACCCTAAAGAATCTCGCGATTTGACTTAACCTATAGGTCACCAAGACCACTATCAAAACTTCCCTCGGAAGTATCAAACCCCAACTAGATCCCCAATGATCTAGGCTTGGTCACCAAGACACAAGACTTCCCTTACAAACAAATAGATGAATGAATGAATGTTTGTTCAATCAAGTCCTAACCTAACCTAGAGACTCGATTGTAGTAGAAAGGGTATAAGATAGAAGACCCTCGACACAATCACAAGAGTGGATTAGGTTCTTGTGATTCTTCCCTTGCAAAGAAGAAGTGTTCTTTCAAATGATGTTATATGAAAATCAAGAACACAAGAGATAGAATTAGAGGGTTAGAGAGAAAGAATAATGGCAAGGGGTGAGGAATACAAGAGGCAAGGGTGGTATTTATAGGCAAAAACCCAAACTTGGGAATATTTTACCGAGGCCGGCGCGTCACCCACGCGTTGACGTGTAGGTGGCACGCCAGACACCCATGGAAAATATTCCCGAGGCTTTGGGTGTTTGGCGTTATAAATGCCTTACCTTGCTAAACCCCTAATTGTACTTCACACTAAACCTTAACATTAATCAATCTAAGGTTTACCAACTCAAATAGCCAATTTGGAAAATCATTTGTGAAGTGTTTATAAGAAAACCAAATACCAAAGGTAGAAGAGTAGAAAGGGTAGTTTGGTAGGGGTAGAAATGGTATTCCTCACATGGCATAATAGAGAAGAGAGTATGCCATGGGATAATCCTCAAGGGAAGGGTTAAGGTGTAACTATGGTTAGGTTCAAGGTTTAGAGGTTAACCATGGTTAGGTATAGAAAGGTTAAGTGTATAGAGAATGAACCATGGTTAGGTTAAAGGGGTTACACAAGGGAATGTTCCATCTTTGGTGTGGTTAAGAGTTAACCATGGTTGGGTGTAAAGAGGTTACCATAGTTGGGTTAGGTTGTATGTTGGTTAGTTTAACCAAGGTTGGGTTAGGGTTGAGTGTTGAGAGCTAACCATGGTTGGAAGAGGTGAACCATGGTTGGGTTAGAAAAGAGAATATTCCAAAGGTATATTCCTTTGCTTGGGGGGAAAGGGTAAATGGAGGGTTGAGATTGTTTTGGTTTGAAATAGATGGTTAAGATGTGTTGTAAGAGATTGGATGGTTGAGATGGTTTTGGTTTGAAATGAATGGGTGAGATCAAAGTGTCCTTTTTGCTTGGGGAGGAAGGTGATCCAATGGTTGGGATTGAGTTGGATTTGAAATAAAGGGTTGAGATTAAACACATGTGATGTAATAGAGAAGAGATTGGATGGATGGTTGAGATGTGTTTAATTTGAATTGGATGGTTGAGATTGAGGATGTGTAAGGAATATAAGAGATGTGTAAGGGATGTGTAAGAGATGTGATGTTGTAAGGAAATGAATGGTTGAGATGGGTTGAGTTTGAAATGAATGGCTTAGATCAAAAGTGTATAAGATGCAAGAGTACACTTTTGTGTAAGTGGTGTAAGGGAATGTTGAAAAGGATATTTGGGAAGGATTGTGGGAGATTTGGTGGTATTGGGTTTGATGGTTTTGAGGTAAGTGGTATTTTGTTGAAGAAGATACTTAAGAAAAGTAATTAAGAAGAAAATAATCTAATTGTCATTAAGAGGAAAGGTTTAGACAATTAAGATTATAAGTTGAGAAAATCATATGTTACTTATTAGTTCAAGTAACACAACGTCGAGAATCCATAGTTTCATATCTCGTGACTTTTCACGGCTCGACGTTCTCAACTAATACCTTGGTTCAAACAAGTTAAGTGCTTTGCCTTAGTGTAAAGCATAACCCAAGTGGGAATGGATGCGTTTACGCAAAGTGACCTTTGACTTAGTTTGACCAATAAGGGAGTAAACCCGTTACGTAATTAGAGAAGACGTAAGTACGGGATATGAGCATATGGATGCTTTCACATGATGTTACGTGAAATATATAAGCTCCCTAAGTTTATAAAAGCCTTGGCTAGAGGCGATAGCTAGAAAACATGAGTTGGCATTTTCCCGTAAATGGGTGCTTTAAAAGTTGGATCTCTCTAATCCCAAAACTCATTTCGAGTGTTCTCAATTAAGCACATAACATATTCATACCTTTATTGAAAGATCCACATTTGTCGGGTAAGGGGAAAGCCGACTTTCAAAATTCGTCCCGATTATCACAGACGCCTGGCGCGTTACCCGCGCATTGACGCGTGGGTGGCGCGCCAGCAGCAGATGTGTGATTCGAGGAATTTTGGCTAACGTTTGTTATTTTATGTTTTTCGATGGTTTATTTGTCATCGTTAAAATATAAAGAGATCTTGATCATGTTGCCTCAACAATCTCCCCCTTTTTGATGATGACAAATAAAAACCAAAAGCAAATAAAATTACAAAACTTAGCGAAGACAAAGCGCGCCTTTGGTGTAGCTTGCGTCTTGATCTTTGCCTTGTAATTTGGTGAAGCCTTTAACATTTCTTGAATGGTCTTCACGCTCTTGCTTTCTTTCTCCCCCTTTTGTCAAATCAAAAAGGTGGGACTTCCATTTGAAATGGGAAAGTAGGTTGTTCCAATAGCACCCGAACGTGCTCCCCCTTGAACATAGCTCCCCCTAGATCGTTGCTCCCCCTTGTTTTAAGGCGGGGATCCATGGGTCAAGAGCCTCACCTTTACGGTGGCCTAGCTACATGAAAACACCACAACATGCAACAAACAAGAAATTCTCACATGTGAAGGTCCAAGATGGGTTAGGTAACCATATGGAGACTTGCAACATGGGTTAGTTCACATCATAAATATATAGATGTCCAAGATGACTCCACTATCCAAATGTTGAGCATAATGAAGATAGAGTTGAACTAAGCATGAATTTTTCATATAGGCCATAATATACTTTATTTCTCATAGAAAAAGATAAAGCATACAACAAGAACACCACCTAATACAAACTAGAAAAACATCCTAAAACACATTATGAAGGACATACAATAAGATCATCCTACCATAATTTATTCATACAACCATGTGACAAGACCTAGGTTGTTACATTTTTTAGACCAAGGTTTTACTTAATCACTCTTCTTCCTTTTCTTAAAGAGTCACCCTTGAGATGTCTTTAATAATGGCGGTCATCATCAACATATCATTGTCGATGGATTTATGTAGCTCTCTAATCTCCTCACGAATAGAGAGAACATTCCGCTCAATCACACCATTTGTTGAGCAACATTCACACTTACGGGTGTGATCATTCTCTACGAGTTTACCAAGCTTCCATTCAATCTTGGTCCAAACATCATCTCCAACAAAGCAAAGTTTGAGGAAATTTCTCATAATTGGGATTTCCACACTACCAATGCTATCCCAATCTATATTTTGCTCCTCCTCTCTCATCATCATATGCCTACCATCATTGAAATGGTATGATGACCCAAAAAATTCATCTTCCATGTCCATGTTTGAGTAAGTTATTTGATATTTGTAAGGTTTTATGTCTAGAAAACTTAGCAAAATTACTCCTTTTATAGATGAATTAAGTGAGTAGTTAGGAATCAAAGTACATGAAAATTGGTCAAGTAATTAATGATCAAAGTATTTAGATGCTTTGATTAGATGTTCAACCCATCTGATACATGTACTAATACACCTATATTCAATGAGGAATGAGTGTTCTATATCGGCTTAAGTGGAGGTTGGGAGGACTAGAATCTTATGCTTGTTACTTTCAATTCTCATGCTTGTAACTACACGTAATTAAATACTTAGGAGATAGCATTATTCAATTTAATTTAGAGCATGCAACATGTAGTTTATCATATACAGAGAACAAGTATAATTAGATACAAGATCTTCAACACAAGTGTGAATTGTGTTTTGACATAGTCAAAATTATCGAGATGAATCAAGATAATTTGTGTCAAGTTTTTCTTGTTCAAACACATAATATACACATGTAGACTCTTTAATATTATCAATCATTGTTTGAATAATGAATTGATGAATATTTTTCATCTTTGGGATTTGTAAGTTCCTTTCATGCCTTCACATAAGACCTAATCATATAAGCATGTAGGCTCTAGTAGCATCCTAATAACCTTTAACACATTTTATTTCCATATAAAGATTGTTCTCTTAAGATGCATGTATAACATAAACATCAAAACCTATCCCAAAGCAATTTGGACTTTTGAAAAATGGCATGCCAAAAACTTAGACTTGTTTGTTTTATGACCTAAGTGTTCTTTTATTCAAGTCACCAATGACTTGTTGTATAGGATGACCCCTCGCTTCTCTCACATCTTTAGGATTGCCGTCATCCAAAACATTAACTTGTAATTTCGGCGACCCCTCATGATTTTGAACAACATGTTCGTTAATCACGTCATCTTCTACCGAAGAAGATAGTTTGGGCTCGGGCATACTCTCATCAAAGGTCACATTGAGAGATTCCTCAATCCTCATTGTTTCCTTATTAAGCACTATATATGCTTTACTCGTTTGAGAGTATCCTAAGAAAACACCTTCATACGACTTTGGTTCGAATTTGGTGAGGTACTCTTTGGTGTACAGTATGAATACTGTACAACCAAAAACTCTAAAATACTCTAGGGATGGTTTTCTATTCCTAAGTATTTCATAAGGTGTCTTATTAATTACCTTTCTTATATAAGCTCTATTAAAGATATAACATGCGGTATCTAGGGCATGACACCAAAACTTTTGTGGGATGGATTGCTCGTCAAGCATTGCACGACTCATCTTTCTTAACTTACGATATGTTCTTTCAATAATCTCAAGTGATTGAGAAGTGAACGGGCCCGATAAGTTATAAGATATTCCATGTTTTTCACAAAAGCTTCCAAATTGCATTTTATTAAAATCACTACTATGATTTGTTTTAATCGAAACAATTGAACAATCAAGTAGGTTTTCAAGCTTCTTTCTTAAAATGTCGAATTTATTTAAGACTCCTTCTTTATTTTCTAGGAACAAGACCCATGTATAATTTGAATAATCATCTACAATCATCAAAGTGTAGAAGTTTCCTCCATAGCTTTGGATTGGAGATGGACCATACAAATCCAAGTGTACCAACTCTAAAACCCTACTAGTTGACACTTCATTTTTATTTTTATTACTTGTTTGTCCTTGACCTCCTAGACATGTATCACAATAATGTCTATCAAAACTCAACTTTGGTAAATTCCGTACTAGCTCGTTGGAAGCTAGGTTTTGAACTAACCTCATATTGGCGTGACCTAACCTCCTATGCCAAAGTGTTGAGTTGTCCACCATGGACGTGAGATAAATGTGTTGCTTAGAATTATCTCCTAACTTGCATGTATACAAGTTGTTTCTCCTAACACCTTTAGCTAACACAACATCGTTTTTACTAATAGTACAATCTACTTTAGTAAATTTAACTTCACAATCATTATCACATAATTGACTCACACTAATTAAATTAAAACTTAGACCCCTAACATGCTCAACATTGGATATTTCTATGGAGTCATTGAGGACATTACCTTTGCCGATAATCTTGCCGTTAAGTTTGCTTCCAAAAATGACTTGATTGCCGTTATACTCCATGTAAGAAGTGAACAATCTTCTATTCCCGGTCATGTGTTTAGTGCACCCACTATCCACTATCCACTCGTCCGGTTGTAGATCACTTTTGAGACAAACCTACAACAAAGACATGACTCATACTTTTGGTACCCATTGTTTCTTGGGTCCATTTTGGTTAGCATGTGAGTTTCCCAAGTTGAACATTCTTGGGTCTTGAAGTAAGACACATAATTTCTCAATACCAAAACTAGAAAAAGCGGACCAAGGATCATTTTGAAAACGATTTTGATTTTGATAGCTTGGTCTATAGTAGTTGTATCCTTGAGGTCTAAAGAAAGCTTGGTTTGGGTAGGAGTTGTCTCTCCTTTGATAGTTGTGGTATTGGTATTGAGATGACCTTTGATTATGATCATAGAGATTTCTACTTTGGTTATTTTGAAAAGATGGTCTTTGGTTGTATGAGGTAGATGGTCTCATATTAGGTGTAAGTAATAATGGTCTATCATTAACTCTAGG
This sequence comes from Artemisia argyi, assembly GCA_030686995.1. NCBI lineage: Eukaryota > Viridiplantae > Streptophyta > Magnoliopsida > Asterales > Asteraceae > Artemisia > Artemisia argyi. The sequence goes on along the minus strand of CM060683.1, from coordinate 193,443,589 downwards.
TTGTTTATAACCAAGACCATTACGAGAACTTGAGTTAAAACTTTGTCTTGGGTTTTCTCTTCTTGCAATGGGAGCTTGATTACTTCGAGTACTTACAAGAGGAGCTTGAGGAGTAATTGGTTTAATGACATTGTTTGATGATTCACCAATTTTCCTCAGAGGGCTGGCGCGTTGACGCGTCGAGCAGCGCGTCAGCCTCGGAAAATTTTGGAGTCTCGTTTTCTTTAGCCTTTATAAAAACTATTGGTTTTGTTAGACTCACGGGAGTGGTTTTACCTTGTTTAGAAAATCCAAGACCTCCCTTATCTTGAGACACCTTTTGATGACTTATTATTTCATCTAAATCATTAGTGCTCATTTTATATTTAGAAAAACTTAAAGACTCTTTTTGAAGTTCCAACACTTTTTCATTCAAAGAGTTAACCTCAAGTGTGAGTGATTCACAACTTTTACAAGGTTCAACCACCTCTTTGCAATGTTTTAGTGTTTTCATTTTATTTTCATGTTCACAAATCCTTTTATTAGATTTAACATTTTCTAACTCAAGGAGACGTTTTTCCTCAAGAATTCTTTCATAAGTTTTTCTAAAATCATCATCAATTTTAACTAGTTCCTCATTCTCCTTTTGCAAGTTGTTGATATCTAAATTATTAGAAGAGGAAGGGTTTAGAGATACCTCAAATTTTTCTTGAGCCATGAGACAAGTGGCTTCATTGGTTGGTTGTTCTTCATCTTCACTATCACTCCATGCTCCACCCACGAACGCCTTGTTCACCTTGGGCTTAGGACATTCATTGATGAAGTGACCCTTTTCTCCGCAATTGTATCATCCTTGGGTTCGCCTTCAGCTCTCACCAACCTTGTTGTCAATGCCTTGGTTTCCACCAAAGTTGTTTCTTCCACCATTTCCTTGGTTACCAAACCTATTCCCTCGCCTAAAGTTTCCACCTCTTCTAAAGAACTTCCTAAAGTTTTTGGCCATGAGGTTGTACTCTTCGTTGTCCACCTCATCTTCTTCATCACTATCATCTAGGCCATCACATTCTTGACTTCTTGTGACCTTAGCTTTGAGAGCCAAAGATTTTACTTTCTCCGTCTTGTCTTTGGTGCTAGCCTTGTCATTCTCGAGAATCATTTCATAGACTTTGAGATTGCCGATGAGATCATTAAGAGGGAGTTCCACCAAATTCTTGGCTTCTTCTATGGCCGTCACTTTTGGTCGCCACTTGATCGGAAGGGCTCGGAGGAATTTTCTCACATGATTCTTGTTATAAAAACTAGAATCAAGAGCCGTGAGGCTTGTGATTATAGCATTGAATTGTGTGTAACCATTGTCAATGGTTTCATCGTTGGAGATTGAGAATTTCTCATATTGTTGTATGAGCAAGTCAATATTGCAATCTTTGACTTGTGAGTTCCCTTGGTGGGTGATGATGAGCGAACGCCATATCTCTTTGGCGGTTTTGCACACATGAACTCTCTCGAACTCCCTTCGAGGTAGAGCATTATAAATCATCATTTTGGCTTCATCATTCTTGCCAAATTTTCTCCTTTCGTCATCTTTTAGATCCACAAATGGCTTTTCCACCATCAACTTTGTTTCTGGATCTTCCACCATGAACACAAAATCTCCATTTTGAATGATCTCCTATAGATCAAGATCTTTCGACCTAACATAGGTCTCAAACCGGGTTTTCCAAAAACAAAAACCATCGGTTTCTAGCAAAGGTGGTCTTTGCATAGAACACCCCTCAACATAGTTCTCTTGAGCCATGGATCTATACTCTACTTTACCAAAAATCTTTTTTAGGATTTTAGATTTTTGGGAAAGAAGTTTTTGACTTAAAACGACTTCTCGGGAAGGTTTTAATGCTCAAAAACTAGAGTATTTCGCTCTGATACCAATTGTAGAACCATAGAGGGGGGGTGAATACGGTTTCTTCGGCCTTTTAGATGCTTAAAAACTTTAAGCCAAAGAGAACACCAAGTGGTTGTTCAATAATCTAACAACCACAAACACAACCAAAGTATATAAAGCGAGTAAAGAGAGACACCACGATATATACTGGTTCGGGATGGGGGGTTATACCATTCGTACGTCCAGTTGCGAATCCACGACACAATACTATTCAACTAGTATAATCCTTTCGGTGGACTACAAACCGTTACAATTCACTCCACCAATATTCAACAATATTGATGCTCACAAAGAAGGAGTTACTCCCACGGTATTCCGCCCTCGGAATCCACCCTAAAGAATCTCACGATTCGACTTAACCTATAGGTCACCAAGACCACTATCAAAACTTCCCTCGGAAGTATCAAACCCCAACTAGATCCCCAATGATCTAGGCTTGGTCACCAAGACACAAGACTTCCCTTACAAACAAATAGATGAATGAATGAATGTTTGTTCAAACAAGTCCTAACCTAACCTAGAGACTCAATTGTAGTAGAAAGGGTATAAGATAGAAGACCATCGACACAATCACAAGAGTGGATTAGGTTCTTGTGATTCTTCCCTTGCAAAGAAGAAGTGTTCTTTCAAATGATGTTATATGAAAATCAAGAACACAAGAGATAGAATTAGAGGGTTAGAGAGAAAGAATGTAGAGAGAAAGAATAATGGCAAGGGGTGAGGAATACAAGAAGCAAGGGTGGTATTTATAGGCAAAAACCCAAACTTGGGAATATTTTACCGAGGCTGGCGCGTCACCCACGCGTTGACGCGTGGGTGGCGCGCCAGACACCCAGGGAAAATATTCCCGAGGCTTTGGGTGTTTGGCGTTATAAATGCCTTACCTTGCTAAACCCCCAATTGTACTTCACACTAAACCTTAACATTAATCAATCTAAGGTTTACCAACTCAAATAGCCAATTTGGAAAATCATTTGTGAAGTGTTTATAAGAAAACCAAATACCAAAAGTAGAGGAGTAGAAAGGGTAGTTTGGTAGGGGTAGAAATGGTATTCCTCACATGGCATAATAGAGAAGAGAGTATGCCATGGGATAATCCTCAAGGGAAGGGTTAAGGTGTAACTATGGTTAGGTTCAAGGTTTAGTGGTTAACCATGGTTAGGTATAGAAAGGTTAAGTGTATAGAGAATGAACCATGGTTAGGTTAAAGGGGTTACACAAGGGAATGTTCCATCTTTGGTGTGGTTAAGAGTTAACCATGGTTGGGTGTAAAGAGGTAACCATAGTTGGGTTAGGTTGTATGTTGGTTAGTTTAACCAAGGTTGGGTTAGGGTTGAGTGTTGAGAGCTAACCATGGTTGGAAGAGGTGAACCATGGTTGGGTTAGAAAAGAGAATATTCCAAAGGTATATTCCTTTGCTTGGGGGGAAAGGGTAAATGGAGGGTTGAGATTGTTTTGGTTTGAAATAGATGGTTAAGATGTGTTGTAAGAGATTGGATGGTTGAGATGGTTTTGGTTTGAAATGAATGGGTGAGATCAAAGTGTCCTTTTTGCTTGGGGAGGAAGGTGATCCAATGGTTGGGATTGAGTTGGGTTTGAAATAAAGGGTTGAGATCAAACACATGTGATGTAATTGAGAAGAGATTGGATGGATGGTTGAGATGTGTTTAATTTGAATTGGATGGTTGAGATTGAGGATGTGTAAGGAATATAAGAGATGTGTAAGGGATGTGTAAGAGATGTGATGTTGTAAGGAAATAAATGGTTGAGATGGGTTGAGTTTGAAATGAATGGCTTAGATCAAAAGTGTGTAAGATGCAAGAGTACACTTTTGTGTAAGTGGTGTAAGGGAATGTTGAAAAGGATATTTGGGAAGGATTGTGGGAGATTTGGTGGTATTGGGTTTGATGGTTTTGAGGTAAGTGGTATTTTGTTGAAGAAGATACTTAAGAAAAGTAATTAAGAGGAAAATAATCTAATTGTCATTAAGAGGAAAGGTTTAGACAATTAAGATTATAAGTTGAGAAAATCATAAGTTACTTATTAGTTCAAGTAACACAACGTCGAGAATCCATTGTTTCATATCTCGTGACTTTTCACGACTCGACGTTCTCAACTAATTCCTTGGTTCAAACAAGTTAAGTGCTTTGCCTTAGTGTAAAGCATAACCCAAGTGGGAAAGGATGCGTTTACGCAAAGTGACCTTTGACTTAGTTTGACCAATAAGGGAGTAAACCCGTTACGTAATTAGAGAAGACATAAGTACGGGATATGAGCATATGGATGCTTTCACATGATGTTACGTGAAATATATAAGATCTCTAAGTTTATAAAAGCCTTGGCTAGAGGCGATAGCTAGAAAACATGAGTTGGCATTTTCCCGTAAATGGGTGCTTTAAAAGTTGGATCTCTCTAATCCCAAAACTCGTTTCGAGTGTTCTCAATTAAGCACATAACATATTTGATGAGGTGAAAAATGGTCCACTTTTAGGGGGTCATTTAAGCCCGAATTCGGATTTATTTGATCAAATATTGCCCTAAATCATTCCTTTTGTGATTTTAGGTACTTTGGGAGTGAAATCTGGAAAAGGAAGCAATTCGGACGTTTTTGGAGCATAAAAGTGAAGAAAATGCCAAAGTCTTAATTTTCCTTGCTGGGAACAGTTGGTGACGGCATCAAGAGGCCTATTCTGACGGCGTCAAGAGTAAACTTGCATGACGGGCCAGTAGAAACCTGAGGGCGTCACGAAGTAGGGCGTCAAGAGTTAAAGTCAAGACGGCCTGGAAACACATAACACATGACGGCGTCACAAGGAGATCAAGGCAGTCTGAGAATTATTTTGGCGGCGAGATGACGGCGTCACACACTTTATCTTGACGCCGTCAGACCTTATTTCCTATATATAGTTTTCTAATTTTTACACTAAAGAGAGAGAAGTTTTGGAGAAACCCTAAGTACGAACTTGGTGCGAATTTTACAGGTTTTTCAAGGGTTCTAACCCCTTGATACCTTTCATGTGTAATTAAGATAAGTGTTCTTTTAATTCAATCAATATGTCTATGTGTTGGTTGTCTATATCTTGTTCTTGTCTTAATTCCATCATGTTAGGCTAGATTTAATTTGTGTTTGCTTGGATCTAATGAAACCTAGATGTTAATTATGTGATGATTACTTGTTTATAGTTGTTGTGGTTGAGTGATTTTGATGTTAGGCCTAAGAAAACTGGCAGATCTCCAATGGTAACATGCTTGAACGTCTTAGGAAACATGAACCGATGTGCACTAGGTCTTTATTGGTTGTATTTAATGTATGAGCCACTGTTTACAATCCCTATGGTTGTGCTGGGCATGGCATATGAGGAGATAAGAGCTCATAGATTGGGGAGTTAAGTGCGCCACCCCATTACCGGTATTAAGGAATACAATCCGTCATCCATGTAACTATAACAAGTAATTAACACGTAAAAGATGTCTAGGGAGTAGTGAAATCTAAGTAAACACATTTTCTCCACTTATTGCTCACAACCTTAGTTTAATTTAGTTTATTTTAATTTTCAGTGTTTTATTTTGATTGCATCTTTAGTATTGGGTTAGTTGACTAGCAACTAATTCCGCCCAAATCCTTCAAACCCGAGATTTTTACTTGCTTTCAAAAAAATATAAAAATACAAAAATAATCATCCGTCACCTTTAGAACTAGTATTTAGGTTTTCTAATCCTAGCGACACTATTCCTAGCTGAACGATCAATCCCCCGGTACTTGTCACTATACTATACTACAACGATCAGGTACACTGCCTGGTGGGGGTTGTAAGCTTCTCAAGATCCCTTGAGAGGTAAAGCCTGGTGCGATTCCCACGTATCAAATTTTTGGCGCCGTTGCCGGGGAATAGTTATTGTCTAGGTTAGAATCTCTTTTTATTAGGTCTACTCGCTAGATTCCTTTCTAGTGAGATTTTATTTTTATTTTTAGGTTTTCTTTAGTCTATCTTATTTCTTTGTGTTTTTGTTCGTAACTCTTCACCACCCGACATCATGGAAGATGGGAACATCTTTGAACCCGTCATCCCACCACAACAAAACCCACCACTAGTTAACCAACCTCTTAGGCCCCGAACCCTAGGAGAATATTCCTGACCTAGCCACCAAGGCTACCGAAACACCATTGAGCTCACCGGAGCCAATGTGACCCCCTTGCGATCCGACACCATCCGGTTGGTGCAAAGCGGATGTGCATTCCATGGACTTCGTTCCGAAGATCCAAATCAACATCTTAAGGATTTCCTCAAAATCGTAGATTCCATAGACCTAGATGTTGAAACTAGAGAGATAACCCGATTACGCCTATTCCAATTCTCTCTACGGGATCAAGCTAGTCAATGGCTTGAGCGTTTACCCGCGGGATCCATCACCACATGGGATGATCTCACCACTCATTTCCTTGCTCAATTTTTTCCACCGGGGAGAACTACTAAGCTTAGAAATGACATCTTGATGTTTCAACAACGTCAAAATGAATCTCTTTATGAAGCATGGACTCGTTTCAAGGACTTACTCCAAAAAGTCCCTCATCATGGCATAGATCTTTGGCTCCAAGTCCAAATTTTTTATGACCATATTGATCTCTCCACGAGGCGAGCCATTGACCAATCGGCTGGTGGTAAGCTACGTGATCTAAGTGCGGAACAATCATGGGAACTCATAGAAGATCTTGCTCTCTATGACAACGAAAGTTGGAATGATCCCCGTGATTTGAACAAAACGGTCAAGGCAATATCCTTGCCTTCGAACAATTCTAGCACTCCCGACCGTAGGATCATGGAACTTGAAGGTCGAGTCAAGTCTCTCATGAAATCTTACGAAGCTCAAAAACCCTCAAGCCCAGTAAACAGAATCGCTTCTACATGCAAATTATGTAATGGCCCTCACGAAACTCATAACTGCATGGAGCTTCCAAAACACGCCTATAACGAATTCACGTCGTCACATGTGGGTCAAGGTCCTCGAACTTCTGGCGAGGCCTATGAGGCATGGAAGGACAAACCTAATTTCAGAGGGTACCAAACGCGGAGCGTATCCTTCAACGACTCCTCACCACTTACTTGGTCCGAGCATTTTCCATCACAAGGCATTCCTAGGCAAAGCTGTGAAGATGCTCTAAAAAATTCATTATATCTCAAGAATTACAGCTCTCTAAGCTCGAGGCTACATTTAGACAACAGCAGGCTGATGTTATAACACCCCGTAAAATTTTTCCTACGATTAACACGTTACCATAACATAGATTAACCATTTTTACGGAGAACAATTTTTTTTTATACATGACTTATTATGTGAACCACTACGACATGGTGATTTATCTTTTGCTTAGAAACATTGCATGCAAACAACCTAGATAGTCTAATTATCGTGAATATATATTTTTTTTTAACGTTTATATTTTTATAATATACGTTTCGTATACTTAAGATACAATATTTATATATTCCCGGAGCCTACAAAAATTCCCGAGATCACCAGGCCATATTCCAACGTAAACTTAAATTCCTTTGCATTATCTCTTTTATTTTCCTAATACCATTTACCTTGCTCGTCATTCTCACAATCTTGACATATAACATACCCATTTTATTTTGTCACTCCGTTAGAAATCAGAAGTAACATAAATCATCAAACATCTTGCTCACTTAATATATGAACTAGTACACTATTAAAGACCCCGACACAACTCGAGTAGATTTCTTATAATTTATCACATACTCTCTAACTTATCTCTAAAGCGCATCTCGACTCTCATCCTTCACCATCTGTTTCGACTAGACCAAAATTGTATAGTTTCTAGTACTTCGATTCGTACAAGTTTCACAACTACAAGCAAACTATATTCCATTTGTTTGTCTCCTCCTTATTGGACCAATTCATGGCAGAAATACAACAACACACGTATTGCCCTTCTCCTTTTCATTTGCATAAAACGAATTGTCAGAATTTCACATTGTTCCTCTTGTCTCCTAGAATCCCGCTGCCATTTTTGCCAACACAACTTAACCATCCTTATCAAGTGTACTCAAATCCCTACTACATATATGAGCATGCGAACCCTACTCGCTACTTGCACAAACAAAACTACAAACATAAAATGCAAACTACTTGGCTTCCTTGCTGCTAACGTGTGAAAGAAAAGAAGGAACAGGGAGGTGTTCCATTAGATTTGATCAAGTTCCCAAGCTCTCTTAATGTTGCAACAAGACGGAATGTAAGCTGTGGAAGCTTTGGTGTCGACTTGTTTGATCCCTCGTCCACCCTTGCCTCGTTTGTTCTCGATCATATGCACTCTCTAGTGTCGTAAGTTCTTCCCAAACCCTTTTTCCATACGTACACATGTTCTTAGTTATGCAAAGTAGTTTCTATAAAACATAAGTGTCATGTTTAGATTGCTAAACCACATCTCATTTTTACGTATCACTTATAAAACAACCTATTTAAAACGTATCTTCGACCTTGTGTGGCAATAATCGAGAAACATGAACAAATAAATATCTTGTGTTATAAGCTGTTAAAACTCATGACGAAAAACACTCAAATATAAACTTATAGTTATTTACTTGTCGGGCTACTATCGCGAGGCCAAACCAAACCTTTAACAAGCCATAAGGTCCAACGCGAAACTCGTAGTGCTATTTATAAGCGCATGAAGACGTCAGAACTCTTTAAAACGTAAAATGAACTAACGAAAATATATACGAATCGGACTAAGTTTTTGTTTTGTTTCAAAGGGGTTAAAAACCATATTTCTTGTGTTTCGTTTGAGTCGCAGGGGAACGCTAAAGGGGTTGCAACTTAACGTGTAAAAACTTCTTAAACATGTACATTAACAAGCTCATTTTTGGTTAAAGAAGATGGAACACAAACACTTTTATAGAACACAATCCACGACCTCAGTATGTGCTTCAAGTGAAATTAGTAACAAATATTAAACAGTTGTAAACCGGTTAAATATATTTAAGTTGTTAAGGAAAGCAAGAAAGAGGTCTTAGCTCTGTTGGTTGTGTCAATTAGTTAGCACACAAATGGCCTGTGTTCGAGTCCCTCTAGTGTCACTTTTGGCAATCTATATTTTTTTTTTCTTTTTTTATAACTCATGCTAATATATATATATGTATATTTTTTTTACAAAGCAGTCCAAGCAAGATATGAACAAAATAAGAATGGTCCTTGGTTCAAGTGAGACATTTTGCTACAGCTAACATGAAATTTTTTATATAAATTTGCTAAAATACTTATCAACCTTCACTTTCATTATTTTAAAAAAATAACTCTTCTTCTTGCTTATTCTAATTGGAGGATTTTAGTTATAATATTCAATGTAAGTTATGGGGGATTAGCTTTTTATATGTTGTAACCATTGTGTATGGTATTTCTAACTGTTTGAAAGAAAATTAATGAAGAAACTTATCATGTAGGGATTACACTATTCAAAAATTATATAAGAATCTTGTTATAAAAAGTATAACTTTTATATAAGTTGAGGGTAAATCTTGTAACATTATAGTATTTTTGGAAAACTCATATTCACAACTAGTTACGTCAAAATTTTATGATATATAAATAACGATATCGAAATATAAATATCGACATTAGTTTCAAACGAATAATAAACATCACTATCGAATAACTTAAAAATAAACAATACAAACATTTTTATAACTCATCATTCACTAGTTTCTGTTAAATATTTAAAATGAATATTTTAACTTATCATTTACTAAACTTCGTAACATCGGGAAATGGATATACTATATTTAATATAATACACACAACTTAAATAAAATATAACATTGTTTTTGAACGTTAAGCATTTTGTCACACAAGTAGCGAAGATACAAACACTTTTCGAACATTGCCTTCTAAACAATTAAGCCATGAACATAAACCTTCGAGATCTAAGGTTTTCCATATTATCTAGGTCACGTGGTTTGAGCTGTTCCTTTTCATCGTTTGAGTTACGATACTACTACTACTGTATGACTGTGATTTCATAGCCCACTCTTTAACTATTTTCCCGTGGGGGAGATACATGCTTAAAACTCGAATACAAGTCTTTTATACCGGGTATTGAAATACCGTCAGGCCAATGTTATTTGCTTAAGTTACTATTGCCAAAAGTCCCTCGATCATGAACCTTAATCACTTGAAGGGTGAACGTAAATAAATGTGGATAGTACTATTAGTGATTGACAATCCTCGTTTGGTTGTTAGAGAAAACACCAGGCGCACTTTATTGTTCTTATTATAGGTTATTGGCAAATACCTATCTTGAGGGCCTACTACTTACCGTCATAACTTGAGATTATGATTGGCTGTTAATCGTTGAGTATCATGAGCTTAAGGCAATAACAGGAATATTGATTTAAACTTATTGATTGTATGTGATTACAATACATTCTTAACTTGTGATTCGAAACTCGTGTTAAATGGATTTATAAACCAATTACTATTTTTGATGTTGACCCGGTGAAGGGCAAATCAACGGATTGATTCGTATTAAATCGATAAGGAAATCACTCTTTTTCTAATTAACGATTTAAACTATAAACTCTATGAACTCACCAACCTTTGTGTTGACACTTTTAGCATGTGTTTATCTCAGGTAACTATACAAGAAGGAACTTGAAGGCACGGAGTGGGCTTGTAACCCGGCATGGGCTTAAATAAACATTTTGACATATTTAAATAAACTTGTTGTTTAAATTATGAAACATCGTGATGTCTCGAATATTTGGTATTTTGAATGAATTAAACTTTAAAGCGTCACTTTTGTGTCGTTTACTATGATTGTGACAAAGATCCTCGAAGTAACACCCAAAAAGTCTTCCGCTGACATTTTAAGTCTTCCGCTGACGTGATGATTTTTGGGGGTGTTACAGATTGGTATTCAGAGCCACGGTTATAGAGAACCAGATGTTTTTAAACATTGGACTATAACCACACTTTAACTGGACCATTTTTACAAAATACCACTTCATGCCCTCCGTGCCTACATTCCAACATCTGGTAGAAAAGTTACTTCTCATTATTTCTTACTTATATAACTTGATATATGCTTACATGTTATGATTATGCTAATGACTTACATTTACTAATCGGGATTATTACAAATACCGTGTCTTCATATTTCCATCCGCTAGACTATTATGTGACCTTTAAATAGTTTATGGTATAACTACACTCTAGTATATTAATATATATATTTATATGCTCCCCCAACTATTTTGAGTACTATGCAAATCCTCTTTAATTGTCTCTATAGATGCTTACGACATACTCTTTTCATACTCTCGAAAAAATCTGCACATAAATTATTTTGTCAGATGGTTAAGTCAGAATCTTAAAATGATTTACAACGTCTTAATTTGAATAGATTGGGACGCCCTTTTGTTCAAATCAAGAAATTATAAATCATTGAACCATAAATTTATATTTCCTTAATTACATAGTTTGGGACGCTTCTCTATGTAAATAACGAAATATAGATAAATAGGTTTAATTACTTCTGAGTTAACAGACATACGAAACCAAGAAAACCTAAATCTCATTAGAAACCGCGAATATTAATACACAACGATATAACTAGCATCGGTAATGCTATCATCACAAAGATCACTAAGTAAACCTTAACGTCACTAAACGATTGATCCACCAAACTGATGAAGAAAGCCACCACTCCTACGAGTGCAAGAACCACAACTGGATGTAACACATCGAATACCCTGTATGACAAAAACCACACAATGAAACGTTAATGCCTAGTACACGAAGCTACAAATTCAAAAACAACACTCTTAATATTTCTTACCCCCATATTTCATCCACACTAACGACTAAAACCACGATTAGCATAAGAAATGCTATGATCCAATCCAAGGACTCCAGATCTTCTTTCGGGAAGAAAGTTACAACAAAATACGCAACTATGAGAACAATATAAGTATAAGACATATTAAAAATTGTTATTTGGAGACAAAATGAACAATAAAGAGAAGAATCAGGAAATATATAGACATGTTGCCATGAATCACTATTCTTGCCATGTGCATTCACTTTTCCCCAAGTTAATATCTATCCACAAGAACTAAATAATTCGAGAATTATCTCCACACTATTCTCTTTGTAAAAATTTGTATCAACAAAACTCTTTTGTTTAACGGGTAGGTTACCCGCACAGATTTTTGTAATTTTAAAACATGAAGAATAAATAAATTATCATCCTCATTTTGCTCACAATGGATTCAAACGACATATTATTATTAAACTTGACTGAAACACATAAAAACATTACAAACGATACTAAAAAAATTAAACATCACACTTCAGCGGTAGTCTGGGTGATCCCAAGTCTGAGAATTGTTAGAATCATATCCATCATCATAAGGGTCGAAGCTTGCCAACCTCTCTTCTTCTATTTGAGCCTCCAGCCTACTCAGCTCCCGCTCCATGTCAGAAGTCCAACCACCATCATCGACCGCCACATTTTCCTCAAAACTTGGCTGGAATTGATCCAGATGAGGCAATTGTTGTTGTTGCACAGTCACTCTTGGTGCAGAAGAACTCGATGCACCTTGTCGAAGTAATTGTTGTTGCTGTTGCTGTTGTTGTTGTTGCTGTTGCTGTTGCTGTTGCTGTTGCAGTTGCTGTTGTTGCTGTTGCTGTTGACGTTGCTGCTGTTGCTGTTGTTGTTCAATCCTAGCCGCTTCAACATTCTCTTTAAAACTCCAACAGATCTTGCTGGAGCTATGGTCCTCTATCTGATGAACACAAACCCATAACGATTCAATAATAGCCGCATCCTTACGATATCCGTCATGCAAGAAAGTATCAATCACACGTTTCCGATCATCCGATATATCCGTACACTTTGCATAGCGTTCTCTAAGCCGTTGTTTCGATTGTTTCACCACCTCCAACTCCAGAATGACCCTCAAAATAGCATTTTTACGATCCACATCACTATTTTCGGCTTCTGCTTTGATATATTGTTGGATTTGTTCAGCGGTATGTGGTAGCTTGCAAGCCATTGATTGTTTTGTGTGTGTGTGTATGTGGATAACCCAACACGTACCAATGATATTTATAAAGAATTGGAAAAATAAATCTCAATTATTGTATTAAATGTGACCGTTTGTTTTTTTTTTCAAACGGTAAAAATTTTCAAAAAGTCTGTATCTATTAAAACTAGCAACGAAATTTTTTTAGGAATACGTGGTAAAAAAAATTCTATCTTGGATTTCGCATTTCAACACAAGTGGCAAGAAACAGATCACACTAAACACATAACACCATAACTTAAATCATGAACACGCCACGTATAAGTAATACACTCTCACATGATTGGACCCCTCAGCCTCTAAGAAATTATGAACTTATCAAATAATCTTTACAAACTCTCAAACATTATACGATACCTTAACACATCTCAAATCAACTCATTACCTCGTGTATATTAGTATAAAACGTACGTCAATGAAACATACCCGCAAAAACCTTCTTAACTTGGGCTATTAACCCACTGCCTCTATACACCGACACACATTTGGGCCTCGAAATCACAATAACCCAACGCACCATTTGGGCTGACCACTAACTTGAGCCCGGCGTTGCTCAAAATCTGAAACATAAACATTACTTCCGAACGACTCGTACCTATAATTTCGAACCATTTTTCCGTAACATTTCTACACACCCCGTCAATATTTTTGTACATCTCAATTTATCATTGTCCCAAGAAACAAGTGTGACGAATCTTTTCCAATTAATCGATCCTTCGATGGTCAAATTTTCATCAAAGCTCAACCAAATTGCTACACTCAACTATAACTAAAAATCGTATTTATTTAAGCATTCGAAGCCAAATAAACTCCACATATAGTTTTAGTCATAATTTATTAAAAACCCACCGTTGTAAACTTGACTACAATCAAATGAACCGACTCTAAATATTCTTAACACATGATAACATTCTATATAACGATGCATAAGCAACAAATACAAGCGAAAAATCAACATAAACCATGGCATCAGAAAACGAAGAAAATTTTATTCATACACTAGAGGTTACATGGAAACACAACAAACCTTATTTCAACATTCCAACCACTACACTACGACTCTATTTCTTCACTTCCAAAACTTGTCAATGAAGATCGCTAGAACCACGAATGGTGCAAGAAACATTAAGATCCCAACCAATATAACACGATCTTCGTTCGGAACATACACTAGATAGATAGTAGTAACAATGGCATACATGATTGCAAGGTTGGTGATGAAATGAGGCATGTCGACGAGAGGAATAAGGGAAAGGAAAGTTAGGTAAAAAGGGAGTGTAAAAAGGGGTTATTTAAAGAGAATAAGAGTTGGGTACTGTACACCACTGTGGTAAAATACTGTTTACACCTTAAATAATACTGCCAAGTAACAACTATAATTTTGGACTAAAGTTTCCCCAAGTTTTTCTTTCAACCTCATACTAAGATTGGTTATCATCAAGTAAAAAGCTAATGTAATAGTAGATACGTTAAGCTGGAAAGTACAATTAGGAAGCTAATAATAAATACGTTATTTGTTCACCTTTTCCACTCACCTTTACGGCTACCTTATCTTAGAATCCCGGGACGGGATTCCGTTTAACGGGTAGGTAATATAACACCCCGTAAAATTTTTCCTACGATTAACACGTTACCATAACATAGATTAACCATTTTTACGGAGAACAATTTTTTTTTATACATGACTTATTATGTGAACCACTACGACATGGTGATTTATCTTTTGCTTAGAAACATTGCATGCAAACAACCTAGATAGTCTAATTATCGTGAATATATATTTTTTTTTAACGTTTATATTTTTATAATATACGTTTCGTATACTTAAGATACAATATTTATATATTCCCGGAGCCTACAAAAATTCCCGAGATCACCAGGCCATATTCCAACGTAAACTTAAATTCCTTTGCATTATCTCTTTTATTTTCCTAATACCATTTACCTTGCTCGTCATTCTCACAATCTTGACATATAACATACCCATTTTATTTTGTCACTCCGTTAGAAATCAGAAGTAACATAAATCATCAAACATCTTGCTCACTTAATATATGAACTAGTACACTATTAAAGACCCCGACACAACTCGAGTAGATTTCTTATAATTTATCACATACTCTCTAACTTATCTCTAAAGCGCATCTCGACTCTCATCCTTCACCATCTGTTTCGACTAGACCAAAATTGTATAGTTTCTAGTACTTCGATTCGTACAAGTTTCACAACTACAAGCAAACTATATTCCATTTGTTTGTCTCCTCCTTATTGGACCAATTCATGGCAGAAATACAACAACACACGTATTGCCCTTCTCCTTTTCATTTGCATAAAACGAATTGTCAGAATTTCACATTGTTCCTCTTGTCTCCTAGAATCCCGCTGCCATTTTTGCCAACACAACTTAACCATCCTTATCAAGTGTACTCAAATCCCTACTACATATATGAGCATGCGAACCCTACTCGCTACTTGCACAAACAAAACTACAAACATAAAATGCAAACTACTTGGCTTCCTTGCTGCTAACGTGTGAAAGAAAAGAAGGAACAGGGAGGTGTTCCATTAGATTTGATCAAGTTCCCAAGCTCTCTTAATGTTGCAACAAGACGGAATGTAAGCTGTGGAAGCTTTGGTGTCGACTTGTTTGATCCCTCGTCCACCCTTGCCTCGTTTGTTCTCGATCATATGCACTCTCTAGTGTCGTAAGTTCTTCCCAAACCCTTTTTCCATACGTACACATGTTCTTAGTTATGCAAAGTAGTTTCTATAAAACATAAGTGTCATGTTTAGATTGCTAAACCACATCTCATTTTTACGTATCACTTATAAAACAACCTATTTAAAACGTATCTTCGACCTTGTGTGGCAATAATCGAGAAACATGAACAAATAAATATCTTGTGTTATAAGCTGTTAAAACTCATGACGAAAAACACTCAAATATAAACTTATAGTTATTTACTTATCGGGCTACTATCGCGAGGCCAAACCAAACCTTTAACAAGCCATAAGGTCCAACGCGAAACTCGTAGTGCTATTTATAAGCGCATGAAGACGTCAGAACTCTTTAAAACGTAAAATGAACTAACAAAAATATATACGAATCGGACTAAGTTTTTGTTTTGTTTCAAAGGGGTTAAAAACCACATTTCTTGTGTTTCGTTTGAGTCGCAGGGGAACGCTAAAGGGGTTGCAACTTAACGTGTAAAAACTTCTTAAACATGTACATTAACAAGCTCATTTTTGGTTAAAGAAGATGGAACACAGACACTTTTATAGAACACAATCCACGACCTCAGTATGTGCTTCAAGTGAAATTAGTAACAAATATTAAACAGTTGTAAACCGGTTAAATATATTTAAGTTGTTAAGGAAAGCAAGAAAGAGGTCTTAGCTCTGTTGGTTGTGTCAATTAGTTAGCACACAAATGGCCTGTGTTCGAGTCCCTCTAGTGTCACTTTTTGCAATCTATATTTTTTTTTTCTTTTTTTATAACTCATGCTAATATATATATATGTATATTTTTTTTACAAAGCAGTCCAAGCAAGATATGAACAAAATAAGAATGGTCCTTGGTTCAAGTGAGACATTTTGCTACAGCTAACATGAAATTTTTTATATAAATTTGCTAAAATACTTATCAACCTTCACTTTCATTATTTTAAAAAAATAACTCTTCTTCTTGCTTATTCTAATTGGAGGATTTTAGTTATAATATTCAATGTAAGTTATGGGGGATTAGCTTTTTATATGTTGTAACCATTGTGTATGGTATTTCTAACTGTTTGAAAGAAAATTAATGAAGAAACTTATCATGTAGGGATTACACTATTCAAAAATTATATAAGAATCTTGTTATAAAAAGTATAACTTTTATATAAGTTGAGGGTAAATCTTGTAACATTATAGTATTTTTGGAAAACTCATATTCACAACTAGTTACGTCAAAATTTTATGATATATAAATAACGATATCGAAATATAAATATCGACATTAGTTTCAAACGAATAATAAACATCACTATCGAATAACTTAAAAATAAACAATACAAACATTTTTATAACTCATCATTCACTAGTTTCTGTTAAATATTTAAAATGAATATTATAACTTATCATTTACTAAACTTCGTAACATCGGGAAATGGATATACTATATTTAATATAATACACACAACTTAAATAAAATATAACATTGTTTTTGAACGTTAAGCATTTTGTCACACAAGTAGCGAAGATACAAACACTTTTCGAACATTGCCTTCTAAACAATTAAGCCATGAACATAAACCTTCGAGATCTAAGGTTTTCCATATTATCTAGGTCACGTGGTTTGAGCTGTTCCTTTTCATCGTTTGAGTTACGATACTACTACTACTGTATGACTGTGATTTCATAGCCCACTTTTTAATTATTTTCCCGTGGGGGAGATACATGCTTAAAACTCGAATACAAGTCTTTTATACCGGGTATTGAAATACCGTCAGGCCAATGTTATTTGCTTAAGTTACTATTGCCAAAAGTCCCTCGATCATGAACCTTAATCACTTAAAGGGTGAATGTAAATAAATGTGGATAGTACTATTAGTGATTGACAATCCTCGTTTGGTTGTTAGAGAAAACACCAGGCGCACTTTATTGTTCTTATTATAGGTTATTGGCAAATACCTATCTTGAGGGCCTACTACTTACCGTCATAACTTGAGATTATGATTGGCTGTTAATCGTTGAGTATCATGAGCTTAAGGCAATAACAGGAATATTGATTTAAACTTATTGATTGTATGTGATTACAATACATTCTTAACTTGTGATTCGAAACTCGTGTTAAATGGATTTATAAACCAATTACTATTTTTGATGTTGACCCGGTGAAGGGCAAATCAACGGATTGAT
The DNA here is from genome assembly GCA_030686995.1 of Artemisia argyi. NCBI lineage: Eukaryota > Viridiplantae > Streptophyta > Magnoliopsida > Asterales > Asteraceae > Artemisia > Artemisia argyi. The sequence continues at coordinate 193,425,667 of CM060683.1, read as the reverse complement.
TCGTATTAAATCGATAAGGAAATCACTCTTTTTCTAATTAACGATTTAAACTATAAACTCTATGAACTCACCAACCTTTGTGTTGACACTTTTAGCATGTGTTTATCTCAGGTAACTATACAAGAAGGAACTTGAAGGCACGGAGTGGGCTTGTAACCTGGCATGGGCTTAAATAAACATTTTGACATATTTAAATAAACTTGTTGTTTAAATTATGAAACATCGTGATGTCTCGAATATTTGGTATTTTGAATGAATTAAACTTTAAAGCGTCACTTTTGTGTCGTTTACTATGATTGTGACAAAGATCCTCGAAGTAACACCCAAAAAGTCTTCCGCTGACATTTTAAGTCTTCCGCTGACGTGATGATTTTTGGGGGTGTTACATATGTGAACAACAAGATTTGTAATCTGTTAACTGCTATCAAAGAGCATGTTGTTAATAAACCCACTCACGTTGATGAGGTTAAGTCTGTTACCGTCATGACTCCACCAACCTCCCCTGTGAAAATAAAAAGTCCTAGCAAGTTATTCAAACATCTCTCCCCTAAAGGCAAGGAACCTGTCAACCCCTAGGACCAATCCATTTCGTAAACACCATCACCACGATATCTGCTTCTACACCCAATCTAACTCAACAACAAATTAACAAGTGTGGTCATACAGCTAAAGATGAGACCCTGAGGGTAGACCACGATTCGACCAGAAAACCTACCAACTCAGCCGAGCAGTATGCTGCGCAAGAATCTGACAAATCAGATGAAGGGAAAGAGAGATCGGAAGAGCATGAGGGAAATCCAGCCATTTTGGGTAAATCTATTATAGAGAAACCCGGGAGAAAAATGGAGGATGGTACTAATGGGAGTAGCGATAGGACTAAGGGAAGCAACCCTAAAGTTTTCAAGATCTCCTGCACCATTAAGGAAAAGCTCTTAACCGACAGTCATATTGATCCTAGCTTCTCAGTCAACATAATCCCCCTTTCCTTATACCACGAAGCCATCCCAAAACGCATTGCAAGCGAGAGAGTAATGAAAAATTTATCAATCAGGATTGGAGAGCTTGTTTACAATACTGACCTCACCATGGTCGATGACGTGGACCCTCTCACCAATCAAACGTTAACCAACCTTGTTCTTGGGAAACCATTTATCGATGAATCGGGAGTGGTCCTTGACGAGAAAGATAGTAGTGCATTATTCACCAATGGTGTTAAGAAGGTAATTTTTCGTAGGGGTAATGAGGAGGTGTATGAATACCGTCCTTCCCTTGAGGGGAATCTATATGGGTCGAAGGATGGAGAGTCGGGAAAGATAAGACGGCGTGATCTGAATAATCTCAAAATCCCCTGCATGATCGGTCATAAGTACTTCGATAACATCTACATTAATGTATTCTTGCCAAATAATTTTATGTCATTATTCCATTATAACAATATCTGCAGATGGGGAATGATTTACAAGGGAGAGAAAGTGGTTGGCAAGGATCATGAAATACAGGTGTTTGTAGGAAATATGGTATTTACTGTGGAATTTACTATCGTGGACAACATCGAAGACTATGTCGACCCTAGGTTGTCACAAATTGTTTTTGGGGCACCCTTTTGTGAAATCACTAATCTGATAATTGATGACCGGAACGGAATTATGACTTTCGCTGATGGAATCAGGAGGGTTTCATACCAAACGCCATACAAGAGAAGAGACCTTAGGGAAATCGATTGTGACGGGCTTGATAAGATAAGCTCCCAACTTATTTTGTGCGATGAAGATGTTCGGAGAGGGTGTAAGAACACTTCTGATTTATCATGTGGATTCTTTAAGGATGTTAGTAAGCTTAGTTCTAAGTATCGGAAAGATATCTTCGAGTTCGAAGACCCGAAGTACTTACACTATGAAAGCGATACTGGTTTAGATGACGACCTAGAGAATGGAACCAATGATGAGGTCACGTAGTAACCCATGACCTTGAGTCTAGCTACAAGACTCGTAAATAAAGAAAAGCGCTTCTTGGGAGGCAACCCATGTTTTGTGTGATTTTATTTTTGTTTGTTTGTTATTTGCTTCCGTATGCATGTTTCATTTTTATTATTGGTAGATCATGTTTCTCAAATAAATAGTAGAAATACTTTACTTTGTTGTTTTGGCCTAGTCTTAACTCCACCTAAGAGTATTTTTGAAAAAGATAAGTGTAAGGGGAGACCCCAAATATGTTTTTAAGAAACAAACCGATCATGATTCTCTACAATATTAAATGAACATGTATATTCGTATGTGTTAGAGTCAAATGCTTGTATTGATTCATAATAAAGTTTTGCAGGATTTTCCAGGAAGTAGGACCAAGTTTTTCCAGAAATTTTCCGGAAACTTAACATAAGAATTTATGCAGGTCACTTCTGACGGCGTCAAGAGTTTACTCTTGACGGCGTCACGTGTAAAAATCTGGAAATTTTACCGGTTTTGTTTTTCTAACGGAGTCTTATGGTTTTTGTGAATTATTAAGTTTTATAATCTCCAGGAAATCTGCAAACTTCATTCCACAAGCATTATATCTTATTTTGTTTTCTAGGATTTAGTAACTTATATAGGATGCCGCCGATTTTACTCGAGGTTGTCTTGTCTATTTTTTCAGGATTTACAGGTTATTTATGACAAGAAGATGATTTATATTCTGGAAGGGAAGCTTTGATTGTTCATTTTCTTGGAGGAAGATTTAACCTGGCCACCTAATTATCCATACCGAGCGAATCAGGGGAGTATTTGATTTCATTCTTTTTACTTTTTCACTTTTACATTCTTTACTTGAACATTGGGGACAATGTTCATCTTAAGTGTAAGGGGAGGGTAAAATGATGATACCTTACATGTACACTTTCGCTTGAGTTTGTTTTGTTTGATAGTAGATGTGTAATAAAACTATTAGAAATACTTGTTAGTGCAATTTTAGCGTCAAATTTAAAATTTTTTACAACATTTAGGAGTGAAACTTTAGCCATAGCAAGCGTCTCATTGATAGGAGATCGTATGACTAGCACATAACCGTATATTCAGAAAAATTTTCCACCCAAATATGTGAGGTTCGCCTTTAGATTTGATAGGAAAAGCATTTACTATTAGTGCTTATGAGTGTACCGGTAGCATTTTGATTCTAAAACTTGCGTTAGTGATGCATCCCGAGACCGCTAGTGAGACTACATTCGTGTAGTAGGATTTACTACATGATAAGAGGCATTAGGATCACCCTTGTGTTAAACCCGTATCTTAATTACTTGACCATTTAAGTCATATTACTTGGCTAGTTAAGTCAACTAATTTTTCCCACACCATTAGCGTTGTACTCATTTTTAGTACACGAAACCCCTAGTACACCCCTCCGAGCCTATCTTTTCATTTCTAACTTTAAGCATCTTACTTAAAGGAAGAATTTGTTACACCCCACTTAAATGTACACCCAAATCGCCTTAGCCTTCCGTGTATGCACTCATCTTTAGTGCATTATTGTTATTTGTTAAACCCTAAGTTAACTATCTAATTGATTACATGGTTGCTAAGTCGAGTCATATCCTTGTACATATTGTTTTGGGACGATTGGGACTCATGGGTAAGTACTTATTTTATGGAGTAATGGGGAAGAACATCATATATTACCCCCATATGTGCGTTAATCTTAAAAGTGCTCCAAGTGTTTTTATTTTCTTAATTCGAGTCATTAGAATAGTTAACTGTAAGTATGTAAAGATTCAAGTGTAACGGGAATGTTTATTCCCTATAATGTATTATTTTGGATGGTAGGGTAAGAGTGTATGCAAAATAAAAATAAAATTAAAAAAAAATAATAAAAAATAATCGAAAAAATAAGAAAAAGAGAAAAAAAAATAAAAAAATAAAAAAAAAATAAAAAAAAAAAAAAAAAAAAAAAACATACGGACTACCATCCCTTTTTATTCTATGTTCATTTTATGTTTTTGTTATTTTTCCTTTATTAGCTTAAGTCGAGTCTAGTCTTGGCTTAGCAACGCCATCTTGTACATGTAATTAACCAAGATTGTTAACTCGCCACCAGTAAAAACTTCCTTTATCCAACAAAACCGTGTATTTCATATCCCTACACCTAACGTTACAACCCTTTAAAAGACCTCTTTGATAGTTTATCCTAGGTGCTTACGCCATGTGGTGGAGGTTTGATCCTTTCCCAAGCCTATGGTAATCTATTTTGCTATGACAGGTAGTGAGAGATATCTTCCGTTTCCATATTGTTATTTATACTATATTACACCCGAGAGATGTGAGTATCTAAACACTATTTGTGAGGTGCTAGTGTATGACCTCCGTGCTTGTCTATTGGTCTTTAGTGGAATGATTATTTGTTGTAATTACTTTTATATTAGTGTTAAATGACCCCTAACTTGTATTTTAAATAGAATAAAAGCGCATTTGCTTGAGGACAAGCAAATCTCAAGTGTAAGGGTATATGATGAGGCGAAAAATGGTCCACTTTTAGGGGGTCATTTAAGCCCGAATTCGGATTTATTTGATCAAATATTGCCCTAAATCGTTCCTTTTGTGATTTTAGGTACTTTGGGAGTGAAATCTGGAAAAGGAAGCAATTCGGACGTTTTTGGAGCATAAAAGTGAAGAAAACGCCAAAGTCTTAATTTTCCTTGCTGGGAACAGTTGGTGACGGCGTCAAGAGGCCTATTCTGACGGCGTCAAGAGTAAACTTGCATGACGGGCCAGTAGAAACCTGAGGGCGTCACGAAGTAGGGCGTCAAGAGTTAAAGTCATGACGGCCTGGAAACACATAACACATGACGGCGTCACAAGGAGATCAAGGCAGTCCGAGAATTATTTTGGCGGCGAGATGACGGCGTCACACACTTTGTCTTGACGCCGTCAGACCCTATTTCCTATATATAGTTTTCTAATTTTTACACTAAAGAGAGAGAATTTTTGAAGAAACCCTAAGTACGAACTTGGTGCGAATTTTACAGGTTTTTCAAGGGTTCTAACCCCTTGATACCTTTCATGTGTAATTAAGATAAGTGTTCTTTTAATTCAATCAATATGTCTATGTGTTGGTTGTCTATATCTTGTTCTTGTCTTAATTCCATCATGTTAGGCTAGATTTAATTTGTGTTTGCTTGGATCTAATGAAACCTAGATGTTAATTATGTGATGATTACTTGTTTATAGTTGTTGTGGTTGAGTGATTTTGATGTTAGGCCTAAGAAAACTGGCAGATCTCCAATGGTAACATGCTTGAACGTCTTAGGAAACATGAACCGATGTGCACTAGGTCTTTATTGGTTGTATTTAATGTATGAGCCACTGTTTACAATCCCTATGGTTGTGTTGGGCATGGCATAGGAGGAGATAAAAGCTCATAGATTGGGGAGTTAAGTGCGCCACCCCATTACCAGTATTAAGGAATACAATCCGTCATCCATGCAACTATAACAAGTAATTAACACGTAAAAGATGTCTAGGGAGTAGTGAAATCTAAGTAAACACATTTTCTCCACTTATTGCTCACAACCTTTGTTTAATTTAGTTTATTTTAATTTTCAGTATTTTGTTTTGATTGCATCTTTAGTATTGGGTTAGTTGACTAGCAACTAATTCCGCCCAAATCCTTCAAACCCGAGATTTTTACTTGCTTTCAAAAAAATATAAAAATATAAAAATAATCATCCGTCACCTTTAGAACTAGTATTTAGGTTTTCTAATCCTAGCGACACTATTCCTAGCTGAACGATCAATCCCCCGGTACTTGTCACTATACTATATTACAACGATCAGGTACACTGCCTGGTAGGGGTTGTAAGCTTCTCAAAATCCCTTGAGAGGTAAAGCCTGGTGTGATTCCCACGTATCAATATTCATACCTGTATTGAAAGATCCACATTTGTCGGGTAAGGGGAAAGCCGACTTTCAAAATTCGTCCCGATTATCACAGACGCCTGGCGCGTTACCCACGCGTTGACGCGTGGGTGGCGCGCCAGCAGCAGATGTGTGATTTGGGGAATTTTGGCTAACGTTTGTTATTTTATATGTTTCGATGGTTTATTTGTCATCATTAAAATATAAAGAGATCTTGATCATGTTGCCTCAACAAAACTGAGAGAAATATTTTTTATGGCAATTTTAGCTCCAAATTTAAATTTTTTTGCAACATATAGGAGTGAAACTTTAGTCTTAATAAGCGTCTCATGGATAGGAGTTGTATGACTAGCAAAAAAACCGTACCGCTCAAAATTTTCCACCCCAAATATGTGAAGTTCGCCTTTAGATCTTTAGAAAAAAGCATTCATTATTGGTGCTTCTGAGTGTACCAGTAGCATTTAGATTCCAGAACTTGCGTTAGTGATGCATCCCGAGACCGCTAGTGAGACTACATTCGTGTAGTTAGGATTTACTACATGATAAGAGGCATTAGGATAACCCATGTTTTTACACCTGTGTTTTATATAATTACATTGACTTCATTAGTCAAGTAATTCTCCCACACATTTGTGTTGTACTCATTTTTTGTACACAATACCCCTAGTACACCCCTCAGAGCCTATCTTTTTCGTTTCTAACTTTAAGCATTTTACTTAAAGGAATAATTTGTTTACAATCCACCCCAAATGTACACCCAAATCGCCTTAGCCTTCCGTGTATGCACTCATCTTTAGTGCATTATTGTTATTTATTTAAACCCTTAGTTAGTTGTCTAATTGATTACATGGTTGCTAAGTCGAGTCATATCTTGTACATATTGTTTTGGGATAATTGGACGTATGGGTAAAGTACTAGTATAATGGAGTAATGGGGAAGAACATCATTTATTACCCCCATATATGCGTTAATGTTTTAAAGTACTCCAAATGTTTCGATTCTCTTAATTCGAGTCTTTATTTGATTATGTAAAAGTTCAAGTGTAGGGAGGAAACGAGCTCCCTTTGATGTATTATTTTGGATGGTAGAGTAAAAGTGTATGCAAAAAAAAAGTGAAAAACGAAAAAAAAAATGAAAAAAAAATTATAGAAAGAAAAGAGAAAAACATACGGGCTACCATCCGTTTCTTTTATTTATGTTTAAGTCAAATAATGTCTTGAAAAAAAATCCAAAAAGAGTCGTAGTTAGTTCAAGTTGAGTCGAGTCTTGGCTTAGCAACGCCTCATTGTACATGTAGTTAACTAAGACAATTGACTTGCCACCAGTAAAATATCCGTTTATCCAACAAAACCGTGTTTTTCATATCCCCTACACCTAGCGTTATAACCCTTTAAAAAGACCTCTTTGATAGTTTTCCTAGGTGCTTACGCCAAGTGGTGGAGGTTTTGATCCTTTTCCAAGCCTATGGTAATCTATTTGCTATGACAGGTAATGAGTGATATTTCTCCATTTCCAATTATGATATAAATTTGCAACACCCGAGAGATGAGAGTATCCAAATACTTAATGTGAGGTGCTAGTGTATAATTTGCGTGCTTGTTTTGACTAAGGTAGAATGATCATTTGTTGTAATTACTTTTATATTAGTGTTAAATGACCCCTAACTTGTATTTTTATTGGTGGAAAAGCTCATTTGCTTGAGGACAAGCAAATCCCAAGTGTAGGGATATTTGATGAAGTGAAAAGTGTACCGCTTTTAGGGGGTCATTTAAGCCCTAAATCGAGATTATTTGATCAAATATTGCCCTAAATCGTTTCTTTTGTCATTTTAGGTGCTTTGGAGAAGAAATCTGGAAAAGGAAGCATTTTGGACGTTTTTGGAGCGAAAAAGTGAAGAAAACGACAAAGTCTCCAAATCATGCTGGGAACAGTACCTGACGGCGTCAGGAATTGCATGTGACGCCGTCACTCATTGAAGAAGAGGTGGATACTTTTATACTTGACGGGCCAGAAAGGTTTCAACACATTTACACGTGACGGCGTCACGTGTAATTTCACCAAGGCCGTCACGTTATAAGACAACAAGAGACGTCCCAGAAGACTTTTGAAGGTGACGGCGTCAGGATTCAACCTGACGAAGTCAGATGATTTAGAGTGACGACGTCAGGAAGAAGGCTTACACAAGAAGAAACCTTAGTAAAACCGTCACATGTTGATCAAGACAATCATAACATACGCGCGGAGTAGCTGACACTGTTTTGGCCATAACTTTTGCATACGAACTCGGATTTGAGTGATTCAAAAAAGGAAACGATCGGGACGAAAAAATCTTCGATTTGGTGAAAAAATGATTGTAACGCCTGCAAGTTTTAGGTCTGACACCGTCAGATCAGGCCTGGCAGAAAACAGCCTATAAATACAACATCATAACTTCATTATTTGTAAGCCCCAAACCCTAAGTCCGATTCTAGGATTAGGGTAGGTGTTTTTACAGCAACTTAGAGGGTTTCAATCACTCCAAAAACATCTTGTATTGGTTTGTTGATTCTATCTTAATTATGTCTTTCATTATTATTGTTGCTTGCTCTTCATTGATTATGTTTTGCTAATTCACCTTGTGTCTACTTATGATTGTGTGAAACTTGTATATAATTGATTAGACCTTGTTGATTTCTTTGTTGATGTTTGTGTCTATCTTCATCAATTAAGGTGTGAAAACTTTGATAGGTCTAGTTGATTTAGCTTATAATTCTTGGTTCCTATTGTTTCTTGTTTTGATTGAATGATTATCGATGTTAGGCTTAAGAAAACTGGCAAACTTCCAATTGGTAACTTGCTTGAACGTATTAAGAAACATGAATCGGAGGTGTACTATGATTAATTGGTTGTATTTAATGCATAAGTGACTACTAAGGAGGCCATGTTAGGAGCTAGTTATTGGCTCGACATAGGAAGAGGTAGAAGCTTATAGAGTTAGGGAAGATCGTACACGGCCCTACGAATGGTATTAAGGAATACAACCCGTCAATTAAAACAAGGTGTGAAAATTCAATAGGTAGAATTGGATAGCTAGCAAGGAGTAATATATCATTGGTAGACATGCTTCACTTACCTTGTAGAACCCTAGTTTACTTTTCTTGCACATTAGTTTAATTGGTAGCTTTTGGGTTAGTTGATTAGCAACTAATTCTGCCCCTCCTTCCAAAACCGAGATTTTACTTGCTTTAAAAATAAAATATAAAAATACAAAAAGAATCATCCCTCACATCTAGACCTAGTTAGATTAATTTCAATCCTAACGAACACTATTCTTTGAGTTGAACGATCAATCCCCCGGTACTTGCCACTACACTATACTACATCGGTCAGGTACACTGCCTGGTGGGGATTGCAAGCTTCTCGAGATCCCTTGAGAAGTAAAACCTTTTGCAAGGTTGCAAAACCACGCATCAAGAACTTAAGAAAGAAAAGGCCGTCATTTTTAGTTGGACTCAGAAAAACCCCAAACTTTTTGACTCGGTGAGTCTTAAACCAAGCACCAAGAAGGTTGCTTTGGGAGAAAACCAATTTACTGAAAACTCAGAGAATAGTAACCATGAAACAGCCTTTCTATCAGCTGGCATACTTTCTGACAAGGAACTATTTCCCAAACCCAATGATTGGATTGAAAGAGTCAATCCGGATAGTAAATTGCAAATTTCAACACTGGAAGAATTCTGGAGCCTGAAAGTCAGGCTATCAAAGAGTTACTAGGAGTCACTAACAAATCCAGTTGTTCTGAAGATGTCAGTGAATCTGAATCAGTATCTCAAGCTCCCTTACCACCACTAAATGTCCTTCATGGAGCTGAACCTTGTTCTGACATTAAACCCCTTGTCTACTCCCAACACTCTCCTAAGGAGAAAGTAGGACTAGGCACAATGATCTTGAAAAGGCCAAACCCTGAACAAAACAAAACAATTCCTGCTTCCACTGAAGTTTCAACACCCACCACTTCCAAAAAGGTTGAACCTGAAAGCACTGACCCAAGAATTGATCAGTTAGCTAAACTAGTCAGGAAGCTGAGTGAAAAGCTGGAATCAACTGAGAAAACACCATCTGATAAGAAAGGACTGTCGTCAGCTTCCTCAAGCTCATCCAAACCAAAACCCTCTAAAACACCACTGAAGAGATGTGAACTATGCAATTACACAAACCACACCACTGATAATTGCTATAGAATCCTATTTTGCATGGTATGCAAACAAGAGGACCACATAACTTCTGATCACATGTCTTATGTCACCAGCCTGAATGCTCAAGCAAACTTTAAAGCTCAGGCTCACAAGTATGCTTCAGCATCTAAACAAACCCTGAAACCAAAGGCTAAACCATTCACGCCTTGTACACACTGTGGATTCAATAACCATCACCCTGTTGATTGTCCAATGTATCCCTGTTGTGATATTTGTGGTGATCCTTCACATGATGCATCAGGACATGACAATGTCATCAAAGCTAGAAGAGGACTAAAAACAAATGTCTCACAGTCATCTGAGTCCTCTTCAAGCATCAAATGCAATACATGTGGAAGCAACTTTCACTCCACTTCTGACCATGAGTCCATTGGAAAGTTTAAGAAGTCCTTGAAACCCAAACCCACCAAAAGGTGGGTTAATAGAAAGAACTAATTCAGTTTACTATTTGTGCAAAAACATGCTAAGCAACCTGTGTGGCATCTAGACAGTGGATTTTCTAGGAGCATGACTGGTGTGAAGCAATATCTGCACAAATATGTAGAAGAACCAGGACCCAAGGTAGTTTTTGGTGATAACTCATCATGTCCCACTGAAGGTTATGGTTCAGCAAACTGCAATGGTATAGTTTTTACAAGGATAGCTTATGTAAATGGTCTCAAATACAATTTCATCGGTGTCAGTTAACTATGTGATGCAAAATACATAGTTCAGTTTGATGATAAGAGATGAACCATCTTCAATGCCAACAAAGAAATTGTGTTGATCGCTCCCAGAAGGGATGATGTTTATGTCTTAGACATGTCATCCCTGACACAAAATGGGACTTGCCTCTTCACTAAGGCAAGTGAAACTCTCAACTGGCTTTGGCATAAAAGACTCTCTCATCTCAATTTTAAACACATCAACAACCTTGCCAAACAAAACAAAGTTCTTGGCTTACCCTCCCTTGTGTTTTCAAAAGATAAACCTTGTTCAGCATGTGAAAAAGGAAAACACCACAGGGCCTCCTTCAAAACCAAACAAAATTCTTCCATCAAAAGCTGCCTTCACCTACTTCACATGGATTTATTTGGTCCTGTCAGTCCAATGTCTATTCATCATGAGAAGTATACTCTGGTCATTGTGGATGAATACTCAAGATACACTTGGGTTTATTTCCTGACCAAAAAGAGTCAGGCAGCTGAAAAGATCATGTCCTTTGTCAGGAACATTGAAAACCAGAATGACATTAAAGTCAAACAAATCAGGACTGACAATGGGACTGAATTCAGAAATCAGGACCTTGAGTGTTTCTGTGATGAGAAAGGAATATCTCAAAACTTTTCCTCTCCTTACACCCCTGAACAAAACGGAGTTGCTGAAAGGAAAAGTAGAACACTCATTGAGGCAGCTAGGACAATACTAAATGGTTCAGTCCTCTTTAAACATTTCTGGACTGAAGCCATTAAAACAGCTTGCTATACTCAAAACAGGTCCACCATTGTCAAAAGGCATAACAAAACTCCTTATGAGATATTCAAGGGAAGAATCCCTTATATCAGCTACTTTCATGTGTTTGGGTGTCCTGTGTTTATTCATAATCACAAGGATCACTTAGGCAAATTTGATGCCAAAGCTGATGATGGATATTTCCTGGGTTATTCCCTGGTCTCCAAAGCCTTCAGAGTATTTAACACAAGGAGACAACAGACTGAGGAAACCTACCACATCACCTTTGATGAAAGTAATGAAGCCATTCAGTTTTCAAACACATCAGTGGAAGATATAGGGATCAATGATTCATCAAGGTATCCTCCTGATGAATATCATCCTGACAACAACCCTTCCACTCAATACCAAGCTGATGCTGACTTCTCATACTACATAATTCCTCACAATCTTCCTGAGCCTACCATCAGTGAGTTTATAGAAACTCAACAAACCCAAAATGAAACACTTCTCACTGAACCTGAAGTTCAGGAACCTGTTGTTGATATCAACCCAACTGATCTCACTGAAAACCCAATCCTTGAATAAACTCAAGTCACCTCCCCTGAACCCACTCCACCTAAAAATCAGGCATCAACAAGCTCAAATTCATATCCCATACCTCAAGAAAAATGGTCAAGACATCATCATATTGAGTTTGTTAACATCATTGGAGAACCTGTTGAAGGCATGCTTACTAGAAGAATGGCTACTAAACTTACAGCAACCTCATCTAATGAATGCCTGTTTGTTGATTTTCTATCCACCATTGAACTCAAAAATGTCAAAGAAGCAATGACACACCCAAGTTGGGTTCAGGCCATGCGTGATGAACTTGAACAATTTGACAGAAATGAGGTCATGACCTTGGTCGAATGTCCTCAGGGTGTTTATGTCATTGGCATGAAATGGGTGTTCAAAAACAAAACTGATGAAAATGGCATTGTTATCAAAAACAAGGCCAGACTGGTTGCTAAAGGTTATAATCAACAAGAAGGGATTGATTATGAAGAAACCTTTGCTCCAGTTGCTAGAATGGAAGCCATCAGGATATTCCTTGCTTATGCAACATACATGAACTTCAAAGTCTACCAAATGGATGTCAAGAGTGCATTCCTTAATGGTAAACTCAAAGAGGAAGTATATGTGCAACAACCTCCTGGATTTGAAAGTCATGAGTTTCCTAACCATGTCTGCAAGCTTGACAAGGCCTTTTATGGACTAAAGCAAGCTCCCAGGGCATGGTATGAAACCCTCTCAACCTTTCTAATCCAAAACAAATTTTTCAGAGGAAAGATAGACAACACCTTGTTTATCTATAGGACAAAAGATGATGTGATTCTGGTCTAAGTGTATGTTGATGATATCATATTTGGCTCAACAAGCTTCAAACTTTGAAAATAGTTTGAGAAACTGATGACAAATTAATTTGAAATGAGCATGATGGGAGAACTCACATACTTCCTTGGACTTAAAATCAAACAGACTGAGAAAGGAATTTCAATCAGTCAAGAAAAATACATTAAAAACACACTGATGAAGTATGAGCTCAGTCTGTTTGATTTGAAGTCCAAGGAAGTATGTGAGTTTTTAATGTATTTTTCCAGCTAGGCCCTGATCTAGCTGGTAAATAAGTGAATCAAACCTTATTAAGAGGCATGATTGGATCACTGATGTACCTTCTTGCCACAAGGCCTGATATTCAATTCTTGGTGTGCTTATGTGCAAGATATCAGTCTGATCCAAAAGAGTCACATCTCACTACTGTGAAAAGGATCCTGAGGTATTTAAAAGGAACTCCAAACCTTGGTTTGTATTATCCTAAATGCTCAGGATTTGACCTTAAAGGTTACACTGAATCTGACTATGCGGGCTGTAATATGGATAGAAAAAGCACCTCAGGCTCCTGAAAATTTCTTGGAGGAAAACTCATTTGTTGGAGCACCAAGAAGCAACTATCAGTTGTAATGTCCTCAGCGGAAGCTGAGTATGTAGCTGCAGCAGGGTGTTGTGCAAATGTACTATGGATGAAAATTCAACTCAGTGACTATGGAATTCATTACAAAAGTGTCCCTATCTTTTATGATAATACTAGTGCAATTGCTATATCCAACAACCCTGTACTTCATCAAAGAACCAAACACATTGATATCAGATATCATTTCATCAGGGACCACATCATGAATGGAGAGATTGAATTACATTTCATCCCCACTGAATATCAGCTTGCTGATATCTTCACAAACCCCTGGATGAGCCCACCTTCACTAGGCTTAAGGCTGAATTGGGCATGTTGGACATCGACACTCAGGTCACTAAGTGAATGCGGTTCTAACATATTGTATATTCTTTCTATTCGTCCCTGAATAAAATCTCAACATTCAGTGAACATCTATGTCATAAAACATACTCACTGAATATCTATTCCCTGAACATGAGTGAAAATTCACTCAAGGTGCCCATGATCCACTGAAAGCATTCAATGCTTAACTAAATGCTCTAAGTATCTAGTTATAAATGTCCTAGGTAGGTAACTGAATTTCTATTTAATATAGGAATATATGTTCAATACCCTTCTGGCATCCATATCATGGGCCCCCACATCATCACCTCAAAACCCACTCATCAATAACTACCTTCTCTCACAAATAATATCCTAGGATATTTTATTTGTGACGTCATGACTGCAAATTACGCTTTTGCAGGACTGCGCAACTGTTCATTGGTGCGAAAAAAGAGGAAGTGGGATGGTGGCATTAAATGCGGACTTCAAATGTTTTTTTATTTTTAGATTTTCAAAAATAATAAACCTTTGAAATCCCACAAACCCTTCCACCATTCCTATAAATACCCCCTCTTCCTTTCACAAAAAACTTTAACTAAACTCTGCTAAAAATTTTCAAAGAGCAAAGTTGTGTGTATTTTACATCTAAAAGTGCTTTCAAAGTCTTTTTCTTGGTCATAAAGAATCTTATTAAGATATCCATCTCAATATAAATCTTTCTGATAACATATCAAATTCTTCACGACAGCGATCAAGTTAAACTTAGCTTGTGACATCTGGGATTTGTTATTCTGCCATCAAAACTCTTACAAAAACTTTTTCTTTGACCAAAATGGCAGCTAACCAAGGATTGATTGTTCCACCTCAATGGTCACCATCGACTCCGGCTGATGTTAAATTTAAAACAAACAATGTCTTGGGCAATTTTAACTACCCAACAAATGTCCCAGCCTATAAAGACATAGTAAAGTTTTTATACAACTGTCCCTTGAAAATGGCCTTCACCTCCACACCCTACTTTCAGTACCAAAACTACCTCAGGGAGTTGTGGGCAACTGCTGTGGCCTATGACCCGTCACCCCCAACTGATGAGAACGAGGCAAGACCCCTCAGGGAGTTTCTCATCAAATTCTCAGTCTTGGATGGAGCAAAACAATTTACTCTTGATTTTGCAACCTTCTGCTCCTCCACTGGGTTTGACTACAACAATGGGGAATATGTTGTAGCTCCAAACACTGATGTTGTAAAAAAGGGCCTAAAAAATATTGCTTTAAAGCCTGAAAACTTGGACAAGGCCCCTGTCACCAAGAATACCTTTCCCGCGGCTTGGAGGATCCTATTTACCTTTGTGATTCAGGTCCTCGGTGGGAACCACTCATCCACTGAATAGATTAACTCTATTCAGTTGATGATGGCTTATTGCTTGATGTCAGGGACCAAGGTCAACATTGGAGAGATCATTTACAGTGATCTCGTAACCAAGCTACTGAAGGAAACTAGGTTGGACCATGTGTCCTATCCTAGATTCCTTTCATGTGCTCTACAAAGGTTACTGGGTTGTAATTATACTCAGGATTTTCACCTTGGCGCTTTACCTGCCATCCTGAGTTCACAAAATTTTTCTAAAGACCCATCCTCAATTTCTAATATTACATTGACGGCCCATATGGTTGCTGTAAACAACCTGAGGGATTCAATGTCTCCACCTCGCCCTGCTAAGGGTTCAGGGAAGTCCCAGACTGTGCCAAAGACCAAACCAAACACACAGGCTCATAAGCCAAAAAGAAAACCTAAGCCCGATTCAACCACCTGTCACCATGCTCCATCACCCTCAAGGACAACGGAGGGCACTAACAAATCACAATCAGTGTCCTTGGTCCACACTACTACTCCCCAAGATCTAGAGGGAAACATACAACCCGCTGGTCGGGGAGCGCTTTCCACAGTCCCTCGTGATACCACTGAATCAAACCCATTAGTGTTTGAAGGGGCAAAACTTGGTGACAAAGACTCAGAGGAATTTAAACCACCCGCTGATATGGAACCATCACCCCCCCCCCCCCCCCACGGAGTTGCGCATTCTTCGCAAACTAACCCTAAGGACCAGACAGGCAAATCCCAACTTGCTGGAATAGAGGGGTCAGGGAGCGACCACAACCAAGGCAAATCTTCTTAGAAGAGGAGCCGGCTAACCCACTTTTGCAGATTGATTCAATGGCAACTTTTTAGGTTGTTCTTGACTCTGATGATGAACCCAGCAAAGCCAGTGAAGAGGAAGAGTTTTATGAGGCTGGAGATGATATGGAGACTGATGCCCAAACAACTAAACAACCACATCAGTCTCCTTCTCATCAACCTGAGGAAGAAGCTCATTCTCAGGCATCTGAACCTGAAACTTCCTCAGCCAAACTCGCTGAATTTGATGACACCAAACCTCTCACTGAAAGGAAATTGATGAAGTTCCTGAAGGGAGCCTGCAATGCCCCTTACCGTGGCATCACTGATGAAGTTTTTGACATGCATACTGAGCAGGCTGTTCATTACTTCAATCTCAAGGAGTCTTTTGAAGATTTCCAAGATGATGTTCGCGAACAAAACTCTTCTACGGCTGCTCACTCTTTGACAGGTCTTGTTTCTCATCTCAACAAGATCACTGAATATCTCAACAACCTAGTTCAAAGAGTTCAGTCAGTTCAAGCTTCAGTGAAGAATGATCCTGAGCTTAACAGGAAACTTCTCCAAGCTTCAGAGACTTATCAGCAAAATGCTGGATACCTCACTGAGCTCCTTGCCTTGATGAGGTCTTCTAATATTCAGTCTCTCAGCTCTTTAGTGGAGTCTATCAAAACTTCTCTCACTGCCCTAGAGACAGTTGTGGCGGATCAGGCTAAGTCATCAGGTTCCGTGGCTTGGACTCTTGGGTCTCGAATGTTTGCTTTGGAATCTTCTCAGGCCTCTCTTGATGCTAAGGTGTCTTCTCTTCAACAAGATACCTCAACCATTAAGACAATGATCACTGAGCTTTACCAGGCCTACAAGGGTTCAGCTTCCCCCTCTGCTTCAGTGCCTCAACCAACTCTTGCTCTCACCATGGGCCCCGTAATAGTTGAGGGGGAGAGGGCCACTGAAACATCTTCTCAGCAGCAACCTCCTCCTCACACTGAGCGGGAGACTCCCACAATCGCTGTTCCAGTCTCATTCTACAAGGAACCTGAATCTTCTACTTCTTAGCAAGATAAAGGCAAAGGCATTCTTACAACAGAGCCTGAGCCCACAACACAGTTAGTGCCTGCCACATCTGAAGTTAGAAGGGATCCTAATGAACCTGTCAAGGTCCCTTATGAAATCAATGGCACAACTTACTATATGACTGAGGATGAAATTCAGGCATACTTAGACAAAACTAAGAAGATAAGGAATGTGGCTGAAGAAGAACAAGCAAGCATGGCTACTCTCATTGAAGTTGTAAATGAGGAAGCCTCGACTATTGGGATAAGCCCTGATGACTTTGTAACAGGGAAGCTGGGGAGAAGTTCAAGAGAGCTCAGGAAGCTGCTATGGCTGCTCTTAAGGCAAAGAAAGAGGCTAAGGCGAAGAAGGGTGCTGAAATCAGGGCAAAGAACATTGAAAGGTATAAATGGTTCATGACACAAAGGCGTAAGGCTGAAACCATCACTAATGTCAGGATCCACATAAATATCAAGCCAGCAGTTGTCACAGTCTTCAGGGGGCAAGACCAACGAGATTATGAAGTTCATGATCCCTTCAGATTCTCTAACTTTGGGATCACTGAGCTTGATGAATTGGGTCCCTTAATTTTGAAAAAGAGCAATGTTGTGGTCCCAAACCTGATGAAGTCTCTCAAAATGAGGTATGATCTCTTGGCCAACAAGCATGAAGAACTGGGCATTCCTTCAATGCTTCCAGCATCAGTCCCAGCCATTGAAGCTGCCCCATCTCAGGCCTCCAAGAAAAAGAGGAAGAGAATTGGCACTGAGGCTGAGATCACTCCTCCTGGTCTTCACTGCAATAGAGCCCTCCCTGAAGGTGTTGAGTTCAAGAACAATTGGGTCATCGAACAACCTGAAAGAGTTCTGTTCTTCAATGATGAATATGGTGACCCAGCCTTTCAAAGATGGGCTGATATTGATCAGGCTGGGATCAAGGCAATGCTGGGATACTTTCTCATGGCCAGGCCTATCAGAAATGAAGCCAATGCCAGGTTCTACTATGACCTGAACCTCAAGATCAAAGAGAATCCTGATAAGCGTGAACGGGAATCAAAACGAGCCAAGCTTGAAGCCCTGGGTCTTAAGTTCTGAAACCTGAATCAATCTGCAACAATCTATCCCATTTGTTTTTTGTTTTTGTTTTTTTTTTTGTTTTTGTTTTTTTTTTTTTTTTTTTTTTGTTTTTTTTTTTTTTTTGTAATTTTAGTAGGATCTGTAATAGTTATCAATAAACGATGAAACCCTTCTGTTAAGTTATCAGTGTCCTATTTAATTACATTAATACTCAGTGTGAGAAGATGACTCTTGCTCACTCACACTGAATCAAAAAACACTTAGGCAATTTGTATATTCAAATAGGGGGAGACTGTTGGGTCGCTGAATTCCCCAAGCCTTCTCTAACTAAGATTTGAACATAAGATAACCTAAGTGTTTAAAACCTTTGAACACAATCAAGTCACTGAGTGTACAGCCACTCAGTGAGTCATCTTCAGGATGCTTAGGACGATCCTACGAAGAAAGGTTCTCCATTCAGTGGGGCGGACTCTCAGTGAATGGCACCCAAGCCAAAGAAGAAAATGATGGATTCAGTGAGTGATGACAATAACTCACTGAATCCCAAGACTCCTCACAAACTAAGAAGACTGAACTTCAAGAGACTGAAAAGTGCAAAGACTGAAGAATAGGCGGGACTGGGCGGGAAAGTTTGAAAAGCTTTACTAAAGTGTTTATCACTTTACAAGTCAAACTTTCCCTAAATGGCTACAATCCAGTCTGTACCTTTAGAAAGCTTCCTTTGTCCTTAACCTAATGTGGGTGGCTTATGACAGAGAATAAAATCTATTAAGATTTATCCAAGGAGGTCTTTAGTCTTTTGGGTAATAGAGTAGTTCATATTTGTGTATAAATAGGATCATAAAGAGAAGTAAAAGTTTTAAGTTTGTGCACTTAATGCTTAGACATTCACAAACACTTTTACTCCTCCAAAGAACAACTTGTACCTAAGATAGCTTAGTTGTACCTTAGTTGTTACTTAAGCTTAGCTTAAGTTTAGCGAGGAGTCATACACCATACTTGTCATTTCAATCCCAAGTGTTATTCCGCAAACACTTGGGTATAATTCTTTGATTAACTTCTAATAAGAATTAAACGTTGAAAAATCTCTTGTGTTTTATCTTTACGTTTTACTTATTGTTAATCATATCTTTATCGTTGTTAAGCCATGGAACTTAGATAACTTTTCATATTATCTAAGTAAAAGGGACCAACAAATATCTATAAAGAGACTTCTAGCAAGATACTAGAAGCTCAAAAAACATAACAAGTCAAGATATAGACATCAGAGTAAACAAAAAACACCCGAGCGCTTTAACTGCGAGGATAACAAAAGAGATGAAAAAACTCTTGTCAAAAACAATAGAAAAAGGGGTAATACCATAAAAAAGCATCATACTTGTCTTAAAATACACTTTTGGGTATCGAACAAATTTTTTTCCTCTTTTAGATACTTAACTTTCATTTTTTGGCCTCTTTGAGACACTTTGTGATGATTTTGCCCCTCAAATTATTAAAAATCCAGGGGTAAAAATGTCACAAAGTGCCTCAAAGAGGCCAAAAAATGAAAGTTCAATACTCAAAAGAGGAAAAAAATTTGTTCGATACCCAAAAGTGACTTTCTTAGAAAGTATAGTGTTTTTTTATAGTATTACCCCAGAGAAAAATCCTCACCAACGAATTCCGAGCCACTAGTTTTCACTCCGAGGTAGTTTTTTTTTTTTTTTTTTTTTTTTTTTTTTTGCAAAGTACAATTTTCTTATTAATGTTAGTTAAGCCACCTTACCGGATAAAGATTTTATAAGTAGAATAAAAACATTGTGACATTACGTATACCCAAAACTTAACGTAATTATCAATTTGGAAAATAACGTTGCAGTGACTTGCCGACTTTGACCAATTAATCTTAAAAAGTCGTAAAAATATTCGCAACCGTTGATCTTTCCTTCTATATATTGTTTTGTTTTGAAACTAATCTAATATCCCATCAAGACTTTGATAGCCTAAAATAATTATGTGGTCATTCGATATTCATATGTAACAAGTTCATTTGCCTGCGCGTTGTTGCGGGACTTTTTTTTTTTTTTTTTTTTTTTTTTTTTTGGTAATTTCGATTATGTATTATCATTTTTTTGTTGTGCTATTTTGAAAGTGTTGTTGTAGACATTCCTAGTAGTTTATTTGTGTAAATACATGTTGTTGTTCAATTTTTTTACTAATTTTGTATTTTTGTGATACATATTATTTTTTTTTTTTGTTTTTGTAAATAATGTTTAATGTATTTTTTGTATATGTATTTTCATGTGCTGGTTGGACGATTTCGGTAGTGGGCTTAAATCGGTTGGGGCAAAAACATGATCATTTTGGTATGGGAGGGTCAACCACACTTTTCACTTTATCTTTTACAAAAAAATGACGCGTCAAGTTATATATATTAAAAATTGACTTTTGGCAACTTTTGACATGTTTTTTTAAGCTATCTCTTTAATAGATTTCTTATACTTTTTTTTTTTTTTTTTTTTTTTTTTTTTTTTTTTTTAACAGGGTATGCTGCTTCACCATGGGACAATGTGGCCCCTTCACCTGTTCCAATAAGAGCATCTGGTTCAGTTAGATCTGCAAGTTCAAGAACTAGTGGAAGGTCTCAGCATTCACTTAATGCAGAAAATTCACAACTAACAGAGGTGAATTCACATTATATTTTTATATTTCTTGTTTTTCAGTCCCAATGAAGAAGCATCTCATCACTTACATACCTATTCTAATGTTGTGTATACAGGATGAAGAAGCCGACAAGGAAAAGTTTATTAATCCAGAGATAACTGAGAGTATGCGGTTAGAGATGGAATACGACGCTGATCGAGCATGGTAAGTCTATATATTTCGTATGCTGTAGTATTTTGTAAGATACTTTCTTTAACAGTTTATAAAGTTTTCACAAATATATGCGATACTAATGAACATGGATATTGATAAACATCTTCTAGTTTTTATGCTTACTGAGGTTTAAACCTGTAAATCAGTCGTTACTTATGATTTTATGGTGCTAATCTAACCCTTCTTGAGTGGGGTGGATTCCTTAAATTTTACAAATCAACTAAAAATTGCCAAAACTTGTTTTTTCCAAAACTTTCCCCATAATTTCGCAAAAAATGCATTATTTATAAATAATTTGCAGAATATCCACAAATTTATGCAAACGTTGTGTTTGAGAGAATTTTTGCTAGTTTGTGAATTCACAAAATACTTTCGCAGTTACGTAGGTAATTTGTATCTGTTTTCATAAAAAAATGAGACCATTTTTGTTATATACACCTCACTAAAAAGGGTTAGATTAGTAGATACCCTTTAGTTGTGCAAGCTCCTATTTAACATTAACCTGGCTGTTTTCATAGGTATGACGCAGAAGAAGGAAGCACTGCATTTGATGGTGATAGCTTTTATCTTGGCGACGAGGCTTCTGTTAAGAAGAAAGAAGCAGAGGTGGCAAAAAGACTGGTACGTCTAATCTTAGCATGACACATGGCCCATTTGTATAAATGATCATTGATAGTCACATTTTTTTTACTTTCAAGCAAAACTTTTTGAGTTCTAATTTATTATGATGATAATAAATAGATGATGTCATCATGTTACTGACTAACCCTTTAGTTCACAATCTACATATTAAAAGGGTAGTACAAGAAAGAGTTTAGTACAGAAGTTACCAATGCAAGGTCTAATTCAGTATCTTTTTTGAATGATAGATTCGTAAAGATGGAACACCAATGACACTTGCTCAAAGCAAAAAGCTATCTCAACGTACAGCAGATAATGCTCAGTGGGAAGATCGCCAGCTTATGAGATCTGGAGCTGTACGAGTTACAGAAGTGCAGACAGAGTTTGATGACGAGGAAGAACGCAGGGTCATTCTTCTTGTTCATGGTATTGATCATAACTAATCAGTAGCTTTGTTCTAGAGAAGATTAAAGATCTGTCATTTGCTGTGCAGCCCATTACAAATGTCCCACTTCTTCGAAGCTATACCGAGATAACCTTATACTCCACTAATGTTTCTTTGCAAAAAATCAAAATTTAGCAATGCCACATCTTTTCTGAAAAAGTACATTTTGTCTATAATAATCTCTACACATTTTGCGACTTGTACTAATATTCTGTGAAAATATGTATTGTAAAATACTTTTGAAAATAGTGGGAAAAGTAATATGGGTGGTTAGTGGAAATTTGGGTTATTTCGGTATAAACATATAACATAGTACATAATGGGCCAGATTTGTAATTCCTTTTATTAGGTAGCTGCTAAAATTTAGATATTTTATTCAGATACAAAGCCTCCATTTTTGGATGGAAGGATTGTGTTTACAAAGCAAGCAGAACCCATAATGCCCTTAAAGGACCCCACATCAGACATGGCTATTATTTCAAGAAAAGGTTCAAACCTTGTTCGTGAAGTTCACGAAAAACAAAGTATGAATAAATCACGTCAACGGTTTTGGGAACTTGCTGGTTCAAAGCTTGGTAATATTCTTGGTGTTGAAAAGACTGCAGAACAGGTAGGGATAATTTGTATTAGTTTTATATCTGATTAATAGTATATGTTTTCAATTATATCTTAAAAATCCTAATATATATAATTTTTATTTTTTATTTTCAGATTGATGCTGATACGGCAGTAGTTGGTGAAGATGGTGAAGTTGATTTCAAAGGAGAGGCAAAGTTTCAACAGCATCTGACAAAGGGCGAAGCAGTGAGTGATTTTGCAATGTCAAAATCCCTATCACAACAACGCCAGTACCTCCCAATATTTTCTGTAAGAGATGAATTGTTGCAGGTATGAGTTTTCGTAATAATATTATTTGATTAAATTATTATTTTGGTTTTCGTAATAATATTATTTGATTAAATTATTATTTTTGTAATCTTTGATGTACCCTTCTCACTATATTTTGATTGTTATGTGGAATAGGTAATACGAGAAAATCAAGTAGTGGTGGTTGTAGGAGAAACTGGTTCCGGAAAGACAACACAATTGACTCAGGTATGATATCAAATTTGCATGCTGTAGGCGTGTTATACCTACAATGATGCATCTATTTTTTTTGATATTTACATTTGGATCTTTTTTCAAAATTTTCAGTATCTACATGAAGATGGGTATACAACTAATGGCGTAATTGGTTGCACTCAACCAAGACGTGTGGCAGCAATGAGTGTGGCAAAAAGAGTCGGTGAAGAGATGGAAACTGAGCTTGGAGATAAGGTAGGTTATGCTATTCGTTTTGAAGACGTGACTGGACCCAAGACTGTTATAAAGGTAAGTGAACTTCAGATTTTAGCTTTACTTGCACAATATATTATCATTAAGCTCTATCAATAAAATATAAAAAAAATGTGTTTTTTTCCTGTTCGCAGTACATGACTGATGGTGTTCTTCTGCGAGAAACATTGAAAGATGCAGATCTTGACAAATACCGGTAATTCTATTATTATAACTGATTAAGTGGTGTGTGATATATATAATTAATTAGTTGTTTCTAAATTATTATGAAATATTGCAGTGTTGTTGTGATGGACGAAGCCCATGAGAGATCATTAAACACTGACGTACTGTTTGGGATCCTTAAAAAAGTTGTTGCCAGACGTCGAGACTTCAAGCTTATCGTCACTTCCGCCACACTCAATGCACAAAAGTTTTCAAACTTCTTTGGGAGGTAATTTCTTCTTACAGTCTTAATTTAGATCAAACATATCATGCAGAGGTGGCAAAATGGGCGGGTTGGTTAACGGGTCAAAACGGTTTAATTCGAAACAGGTATTTTTCTGCTACGTATGTGGTCGGTTGGCCTGAAACACTTTTTTTTCCGTATTTTGTAATTTTTCGATAAATAATTAGCGTGTCAAATATAATTACAGAGTTTATGTTTTTTAATCTGATTTTTTAGTAAAGTGATTTTGGCGCTTCTATGTGTATTAAAAGTACACTTTGGGATGCTTTTTACCCCGTTTGACCCATTTCCTTAATTTTGAAATTTCTTTTCACCTCGTTCATAAATAAAGTAGTCCAAAATGCCACCTCTACTTTCATGTCACTGTGTCGTTCGAATCATTTATCATATCTAAACTTAAGTTGTATTTTTGCAGTGTCCCCATCTTTAACATTCCTGGAAGAACATTCCCGGTACAAATCCTGTACAGTAAAACCCCATGTGAAGATTATGTTGAAGCAGCTGTAAAACAAGCAATGACAATTCACATTACAAGTGCACCCGGTGACATACTTATTTTTATGACGGGTCAAGATGAAATTGAAGCCACCTGCTATGCTTTAGCGGAACGTATGGAACAGCTTGTTACTTCCACAAGACAGACAGTTACCAACTTATTAATCCTCCCGATTTATTCCCAACTTCCAGCCGACTTACAAGCCAAAATCTTCCAAAAACCTGAGGATGGTGCCCGCAAATGCATCGTGGCTACAAACATAGCAGAAACATCGCTAACAGTTGACGGTATTTATTATGTGATTGATACGGGGTACGGTAAAATGAAGGTGTATAACCCTAGAATGGGTATGGATGCTCTTCAGGTGTTCCCAGTCAGTCGGGCTGCAGCTGACCAACGTGCAGGTCGAGCAGGTCGAACAGGGCCTGGTACTTGCTACCGTCTTTTTACGGAAACCGCGTACCAAAACGAGATGCTTCCACAACCTGTACCGGAAATTCAGCGGACCAATCTTGGTAACGTAGTCTTGCTTCTTAAATCATTAAAAGTTGAAAATTTGTTGGATTTTGATTTCATGGACCCACCACCTCAAGATAACATCCTTAACTCGATGTATCAGTTATGGGTTTTGGGTGCATTAAACAATGTCGGAGGTCTGACGCCTCTTGGATGGAAAATGGTGGAATTCCCATTGGACCCACCTTTAGCCAAAATGCTATTAATGGGTGAACAGTTGGAATGCATGAACGAAGTATTAACAATCGTATCAATGCTCTCAGTCCCATCTGTATTCTTTAGACCGAAAGACCGGGCTGAAGAAAGCGATGCTGCCCGAGAAAAATTCTTCGTGCCAGAATCTGATCATCTAACCTTACTCAACGTCTACCAACAATGGAAAGCTAACCAATACCGTGGAGACTGGTGTAACGATCATTTCTTACAAGTGAAAGGTTTGAAAAAAGCACGTGAAGTAAGATCTCAGTTATTGGACATATTAAAAACACTCAAAATCCCACTGACATCAAGTGGGCCCGACACGGACATTGTAAGAAAAGCGATATGTTCAGCTTATTTTCACAATGCTGCAAGACTCAAAGGGATTGGGGAATATGTTAATTGTAGGAACGGGATGCCATGTCATCTTCACCCAAGTTCGGCTTTATATGGGTTGGGTTATACGCCTGATTATGTGGTCTATCACGAGCTGATACTGACTACTAAAGAATACATGCAGTGCGCGACTTCAGTTGAGCCTCAGTGGTTGGCGGAAATGGGTCCCATGTTCTTTTCTGTAAAGGATTCAGATACGTCAATGTTGGAGCATAAGAAGAAGCAGAAAGAAGAGAAATCGGCTATGGAAGAAGAGATGGAGAATTTGAGGAAACAACAAGCGGAAGATGAGATTAGAAATAAGGCGAAGGAAAAAGCAAAAAGGGCGAAACAACAACAAGCAGTAGCTATGCCTGGTTTGAAGCAAGGTTCGACTTATTTGAGACCAAAAAAGTTTGGTTTGTGAATTACAAAGATACCATTCTCTCGCGGGATTTTGTATTATTTTGACTGTATGATTAGACAAAGCGAGATGCTAAATCAAGTACTTTTTTTACACTTGAACTAGTTATTGTTTAAGTATCAAGATCTGTACTCGGATGGATGTTGTTGACTTGTACAATACTTATTGGAAGGAAACTTACAAACATGTTATGAAATTAATATATTTGGTCAGTCATTATATAGAGATTGTAACTGCGTATGGTTTTTTGCTCACTTTTTGGTAATGTGTTATTTTTGTTTTTGCGTGTGAAACAGATGTTTGGGTTATGTGTGACAATCACATAAAATGGAAAATATAAGGGCGTGTTTGGTATTGGCCCTGTTGGATTGGATTGAGGTAATAAATAATTGTTTGGCAGGAAAATTGGGTTTGGAATTTACTAGAGGTGGCAAAACAGGCTGGGCGGGCACGGGCACGGGCATGGGCACGGGTTAAAACGGGCACGGGCTAAACGGGCACGGGCCAAAAGAGCACATGTTATATAAATCGCTTTATAAAAGAAAAAAAATAACGAAATAAATTCACTAAACATAATACTTCATTTATATTTAAAAAATTAAATATATTATATATATAAGTTTTTCTTTAAAAACGATTATAATGTTGAGAAAATATGTGCCCGTTAGTGCCCATTTGATTTTTCAATGAGCTAAATATGCTCATTTCAAAAAAGGATGAGGCTAAATGTGTCCAAGTCTTTTACAAAATAGTCAAAATTAGCCAAATTTTTTTATTTCGGGCACAAATTACCACCTCTAGAATTTACCTCACACCCTCAAATATAGTGTTTCATGAAAGATATCTAATATGTGGGGTTTCCTAACAAAAAGCATGCAATGCTTTTGGAAGCATGTGACATAACTTTGTTTTTAGTTACTTTTATAATTTTTAATAATATTTATATCATATCTAGTGGGACCTCATCATTATAATATATTTGTTTTAATTATTTTATATTTAATATAAAGTTAATAAATTATATATAATAATAAATTTTCTCTCTTTTACTTTTTTCTCAAACATTTCTCAATCTTTCAAACCTTTTCCAAATTCAAATCCAATTCTAAACCCACCTTCAAACCAAACGGGCCCTAAGTCAATATATATGCGGGTTAAGGAAAGACGTCTAGTTGGTCTATAGGTTGTTTGTAGCAAATGAAAATTGAACTTTAGAGTTTAGAGAACTTTTAATTGTAATAACCACTAGTCACGCTTCTTTCTTGAATGCTCTAGTTTACATTTTAATTAAAAAAACCGAATTGCAGTAATGGTGCTTATGACAAAAATAAAAAGAAAAACCATATTCCTCTATTTCAAAATTATTGTAAATGAAAACCACATCGTATAACAAAAGTATAATCATTAAGCTATTAATGTTGCCAGTAAAATTTTTAATGATTAACTTTTAATCTTTTTAATGAATTAAAATACAAGATGAATAATCATTTTAAAACATATCAAATGAACCATGCCTAGCGGCTATGAGCAAGAGGACAATAATTTGAGATTATAAGAGCTTATTGTTTAAAAGTTGTCATAAATTATTTCTTGGACTTTGTATAAAAAAAATTTGGTCGAGTTTATATATTACCTTTTTTAAAATTCATTATTACAAAACTTGAAAAAAAGAAAAAAAAAAAAAAAAAAAAAAAAAAATTACTTAACTAATTAGAAGTAAAAAATGTCATTTTATATGAAGTTAAAGAAAAAGCACTATTTTTTCAAAACATGCTCTAAGACCAGCCATTATGATGGTCTTTCACCACACGTAAAGGCCATGACGAAAGCCAAAAGGATTGGGTTGGCGCGTGGAGGGTGAAGAATTTGGTTGGTTTGGTGGTCTTACTCACCTACCGTTAAAAAAGGAAAATGTCACCTTTTACTATTATTTTGATGCGTTTGGTTTGGTGGTTACCACTACGATTATTAGGTGATAGGTTAAGTGATGTAATGAAATAGTTGATGTAGTGATGAGATGGAAGTGATGAAAAGATGATCATTACATCTGACCTAACTATTTTTTTTCGAGAATAATTATTTTTATGAAAAAAAAAAAAAAAAAAAAAAAAAAAAAAAAAAAAAAAAAAACCCTCTTTTCCTCTCAAAAATTGTAGCCCTTATTTTCATTTGAAATGTCCCAAAATAATAGTCCTCTTCTTGTATCAATTAATCAAAAGATAATTTAGTAAGTGAACAAACATAATATTTGATTAGTTAAAAAGTGTACTGATCTCACTTTTATAGTATTAAATTATAGGAAAATGATTGAGTGGAAATAAATGACTAATTGTTTGCCTATCAGATGTAGCAATAAATTATTGGTTTGTGAAGAAGTGCGTTTTGTTGCTGTCTCCAATAAAATGCTGACACATATGTTCAGGTATATTATTAAGCATGCAAGTTAGGCATCATAATCAAGGTAAGGATCCAGTGAGAAAAAACTTAAAATGAGAATGATGAGAAATAATTATAACCACACATTTGAGATGCATCGACTTGATTTAGATGCATCTCTATTCATTTAGATGCATCCCAATTAGTTTCGAAAGTGATTTTGAAGTGAAAACGATGCAAAGTAGTATTAAAACCAAATTTGACCCGCAGAGGACGAAAAATGTATAGCATTCGTCTAACTTGATGAAATGCATCTAATTTTTTTATAGAAAATATATTATTGTGCATCTAAAAGACTAGGGATGAATCAAATTCAAGTCGATGCATCTCAAATGTGTAGTTATAATTATTTATCATCCTTCTCATTTTAAGTTTTCTTCTCATTTGATCATTTGTCTCTAAATTGTATTTTTTTTGTTCCCAAAACAATAATTTGGAGGAAAGAAGTATAAAATATCAAGTATAGAAGGTGTTAATGCCAAAATTGAAAACTACATTCCTACAAAACACAATTCTAGTTTTCAAAACCCAAAATCAAACCCTCACTCAAAAATAAAAAATGAGTCACTTACCAATCCTTCAATTCGAAGACAAAATCTTAGCAACAGTTAACGAAAACCCAGTCGTTGTCATAATCGGCGAGACAGGCTCAGGCAAAAGCACTCAGCTCTCCCAAATCCTTCTCCGTAACGGTTACACCAATTCCGGTATCATCGCCGTCACTCAGCCTCGCCGTGTCGCTGCCGTTTCGGTCTCCAGGTATAAATTATTAACCGATTACTTTTATAAAATCTGAATGCTGCTATTATAGCCTAATTAGTGTTTAGAGATATAATAATGCTTATTGTTTCGCAACTAGACGTGTATACCTTCTAGATTGTTACTGATACAAATATGTGAACAAATGCTTTTTATAAAATACTGCTAACTTAGTTAGAGTTACACAGCTATGTTACCAGATGATTTTATAAAACAAATAGCTACTCCTAAGTCCTAACTAACTAACTATGAGTAGATAACTAACTAACTAACTAACTAACTAACTAACTAACTAACTAACTAACTAACTGCTAGCTAGTTAGTGTCTAGAATATAATAATGCTTATTATTTGGCAACTAGATGCGTTTACCTTTCGAAATTTGTTCAAACACACTCCTATTTGAAACACGCTAATAAAAGACGCGTTTACCTTTTACGTCATTTTACACTTTACAATTACTAGATAATTTGTGAATTTTTTTTATAAAACAATCAGCTACCGCTTCGCGGTAGCTGTCGGTTTTATAAAAGTGTTTGGTAATTATAAAGTGTAAAATGACGTAAAAGGTAAACGTGTCTTTTATTAGCATGTTTGAAATAGGAGCGTGTTTGAACAAATTTCGAAAGGTAAACACGTCTCGTTGACAAATAATAAGCATTATTATATTCTAAACGCTAAACGCCTTCTAAAAGCTATGTAGAATGGTTGTGCTTGGCAACAAGCATTTTGGAGCGTTTAGTTTTTAGGATATAGTGTTTAGAAACTAGCATTTAGCTTTTGGATTTTGTGTAGACGCTCGTATTTGAAACGCTCATAAAAGACGCGTTTACGGTTTATGTTGTTTTACACTTTATAGTTACAACTAACTTACCATACGTTTGTATAAAACAAACAGCCACAGGATCGGTTTCTAGGTATAAATAAGTGTTTTCTTATTTTGAATTTGTTTGTATTGTTTAACTTACATAGACGATAGTTAGGCCTTCTGATGCGAATAAGATGTTATCATATAGAAACGAGCTTGAAATGTATGCTGAGTTTAGATTGAGGTGTTATGTAGAATGGATGTGTTTGGCGACGAGCGTTTAGGAAGGTTTAGAGTTTAGAGTATAATGCCTGGTTCACAACAAGCGTTTGGATATTGGATTCTGAGTAAACGCTCCTATTTGAAACACTAATAAAAGAAGCGTTTAGAAAATAAGTCATTTACAGCTAATAATTACAACTACAACTATGTTACCAAATGCTTTTAAAAAACAAACTAGTTGTACCAACCACAGCCAATGTTGGTGTATATACATTTATACATAGATATATGTATATATTGAGCTGATTTCGAGCGGATACTGCAAAGCTTCACAAACTAGTTAGCGCTGATTTTGCGAGTGAAGAGCGTAAAACGAGCTTCAAATATATAATGAGATGAGTTTGAGGTGTGAGGTGTTAGAGAACGGTGTAGAATGTAGGTGTATATATGTAGATATATGGATGTAATGGATACGCGAATGCTGTTATTCTATAAACGGTAAACCTTATGTTTTACTACTCGGTTATTTTGAGGTTGTTCATAATTCAGATTCTAACTGGTAAACAATTTGGATGGCAGTTGTTATGCTTTAATGGTCAGGGCTAATGCTGCAAACGAGCTTTTGTGAGTATAAAAATAAGCTTGAATTATATAATATATGAAGAATGTAGGTGTATATATAAGTATCTGTATACAATTGAATCTGCAATTGATGTTATTGTTAGGCTTTTTCTGAAAGTGATTTTGACTTATGGTCAAATTTTGATATAACTTGTATATATACTTCAAATGAGTTATGTTATTCGGCATAGTCTCTACATATATTTAAAAGACCATCACAGGCTTAGTTTGACCGTAAAACGAACTTTCAACTAGTGGTTAGATTAGTCACTATTAGTATACCTAAAGAGGAGAGACATAAGTATAGTTAAATGCAATAACTGATCATTTAATGTTCTGAAAGCGTAAGTCAGTCTTGGTTTTATCTCTAGCTGAAATAAGCAAAAAAGAGAGTAGAATGTGGTTGTTAGAGTTTATGTTCTGATCATGGTTTTTACGTGGTTGAGTATGACACGGTTTTTGTTTGTTTCTTGACATATGCAGAAGAGTCGCACAGGAGCTTGATGTACGATTGGGCGATGAAGTTGGTTATGCCATTAGATTCGAGGACAGGACTTCAGAAAGAACTCGTATTAAGTAAGCTATCACATTTCAGTAAGATTCAGTGGATAATATTGCGTTATATCCGCATCTGTGTATGGCAAATTATCCTAACATCTAATCGTGATCTATGTCCAGGTATCTCACTGATGGAGTACTACTGCGTGAAAGTCTTTCTGACCCTGAGTTGAAACAATATTCAGTAATCATATTGGATGAAGCTCACGAAAGGAGTCTAAACACGTAAGGCCTTATGCTTTATCCCGTAACTTAGCCTTTACTATAAAAATAACGAGTATATTTTTTGCAGCTTTTTGCTGTCACAATGGAAACTTTCTTATATATAAGCTTCTGTTATTTCTGAGTTTTTTTTGAAAGATTATAAGTTGATGTCACTAAATTTATGATAATATTTTTGTTGTAGTGATATCTTGATGGGGTTGATGAAGCGGTTGATTAAACTACGCGCCTCCAACTTGAAAGTTTTGATCACTTCTGCTACCCTTGACGGCGAAAAAGTGTCGGACTTTTTCTCCGAATGCCCCATTTTGAA
This sequence comes from Artemisia argyi, assembly GCA_030686995.1. Taxonomy (NCBI): domain Eukaryota; kingdom Viridiplantae; phylum Streptophyta; class Magnoliopsida; order Asterales; family Asteraceae; genus Artemisia; species Artemisia argyi. The sequence continues at coordinate 193,393,843 of CM060683.1, read as the reverse complement.
TGTTCCTGGGAAATTATTCCCTGTAGAGATATTATACAGTGCAGAGCAACCCAAAAGTTACATTGAATCTTCATTGAGAAAAGCTATTGGTTAGTGCAGAACATCCAATTCTACAATTAATGCCGCAATCACTGTGGTTATTTGGTTCATTCTATACTTAAGTACTTTATTTGTTACTTCTGGACTCTTATGGCTATAAACTTTTCTGTAGATATACACGTTAATGAGCCAGAAGGGGACATTTTGATATTTATGACCGGACAGGTAAATCTTAATTCATATATTGCAATATCCATTCAGCTGTCACAGTTGATATACTCATTGTTGTGCTACACAATTTACATTTAGAACTGATGAGTTTTTTTTTAGGATGACATAGAGAAGTTGGTATCGAGATTGGAGGAGAAAATTCAAAGCCTTGAGGCTGGCTCGTGTATGGATGCAGTTGTCCTCCCACTTCATGGTTCTTTGCCACCTGAAATGCAGGCAAGCTGTCATCTTCGTCTATTATGGAGTTCACTTACTAATAACCATGTCAATGAATAAGTTATTGTCAGCTTTTTATATAAGTAATCTAGATATTTTTCTAAGTTGAATGTTTTATCAGGTTGATTTACTAAAGTTACACTTAGGGCGACTTTTGATCTGTGTACCTGGTTACTAGTTCTACCTGGCCTGTTAGAGACAGACCCTCTCCCTAATCAACACATTTTTTAGTAGGCGGTTTAATATCGTCACATCTAGTATTACTTATTCGCCATTTGTGTTACCACTCAAATTTTAAAGTTAGTTATAATCTTTCATACCTTTCTCATTATAACTAATGGATGCCTCATTGTTAATATGATTTGCAGATTCGAGTGTTTAGTCCTCCACCTAAAGATTGTAGGCGTATCATTGTGGCTACAAACATTGCAGAAACATCTTTGACGGTTGACGGTGTTGTGTAAGCGACTTGACTTTGTAGGCTATTCTTTATGCATGCAGCAAGTTAATAAGGTTTTGGCTTTTTAAAATGTTGCTCTATAGTTGGTATTGTTTGTACGTAACATGTATCTTGTATATTATGATACTTTTTGATTTTTCCTTGTAAATTATTGGTTACGTGTATTAGTCGGGTTAAAGATACGGCCCTATAAGACTACCCTACAGTCAACTAAGATTTTCACTGTCTATGACTCTACGCATTTCACAACTGGCAATTTGTTGATTGTTGCTTTTTCTTTTTTCTTGTTAATCTAATTAATGTTCTCCAATTCTAATGACAATCTTAGGTATGTTATTGACTCCGGTTATGTGAAGCAGCGGCAGTATAATCCATCAACCGGAATGTATTCCCTTGATGTTGTTGAGATTAGCAGGTATATGTCGTTTCTTAAATTTACTTATTTCACTGAAAAGTATTCCTTATGTGACAACCCTATTATTTGTTTACATCTCTGAACTTTAAAAATAAAATAAAAATAGAACTGAGATTATAAAATTTTATTTAAATTTTAGGGTGCAAGCCAACCAACGAGCAGGACGAGCCGGGAGAACACGGCCTGGGAAGTGCTACCGGCTATATCCATTGGCTGTTTACCAGGACAATTTACTGGAAGCTACTGTTCCTGAAATACAACGATCTTCTCTAGCTGGCAGTGTTCTGTATTTAAAATCATTGGACCTTCCTGATATTGATATCCTGAAATTTGATTTTCTTGATGCACCTTCTCGTAAATCCTTTTCTCTGTGTAAATGTTTTATCGATTATGTCATCTTCTTCCGGCACCTAACAGGATGACACTTTTGTTGTTTTACTGCAGCTGAATCCTTAGAAGATGCTCTGAAACAGTTGTTTCTTATTGATGCTATAGATGAAAATGGCACCATTACCGCTATAGGGAAAACAATGGCAGGTATATCTATTTCTCTTAACAGAAGCATCATTAACATGCAGCGTTGTAAAACAAGGATTACAAGGCTGAGTAATCGGCGATTACTCGCCACAAGGTCAAAACTCGGTCAACTTGGTTAAAACTCGGTCAAAACTTGGAGTTAACTCAAAACTTGGCTTGAAGTATTTGAAAAGTTGTGTTAATGTTTTTAAACATATTTCTATGGTCCTATGAGCATGTCATACATATAATTTCTAAATTTATATTTATTAAGATTCCAATTTGTATACTCCCTGGTACTCCTCGCCTCAGCCGATTACTCGCTACAAGTTAGCCTGGCGAGTCTTACAACCATGTTAACATGCTAAATTTAAACAATATATCAAAGGAAAAAAAAAGTCACCATTGAAAGCTAAGATGAGCAAGTGGATCATTTAGACCTATCACACGATATTTTGTCATCGCTTTGTGGGTAACGGTCAAACTTGTAACCTTCGGGAGTCGTCCAAACAGGTCGGGTTGACCCAAAAAACTCTTCTTTAAAACATTTCTATTTTCGTAAATATAAGATCTGATTAGTTTCAAACTTTCAATCATAGATATTGATAAAACATATTCCCAGTTTACCTATTTATAAGGAACTGGGTCATGGCCATCTCTACTTTGACGGGTGGATGGTCTCAGCCTTCCACATAATGGTCTCGTGTGCTGGAATTTGACAGTTTATTTTTATCTGACAGAGCTTCCTTTGGAGCCTTCACTTGCGAGGACTTTAATCGAGGCAAATAAATACGATTGTTTACCTCAAGCTTTGACTGTAGCTGCTATGTTATCGGTGGAAGGGACATTGCTTCCTGGAAGAAGGTATACTTCTGAACATGTTGCGTGAATTCATTAGCATTGAAAAAAGATATTTCCTAAGCAAATTGTAAATCTTATCTGACCATGCCTTGATTTGCAGCAAACACACAGACAAGAAGCGGAAGCAACCTCCTTCAGAACTTCCTGATGGTTCCGGCTGGGGTGACCATATCCAGTTACTTCAGATCTACGAGCTCTGGGATCAAACCGACTATAGTACTGACTGGGTCAAAGATAACAACCTACAGGTAATCTTTTTCTTAAAAATGCACAATATTTTGTTAAGATGTAATTATCTTGTAATGTAGCGTCTGTTAAATCATAAATGGCCTAACATAATGTTCTATTCAGGTACGAGGGATGCTTTTTGTAAAAAATGTGAGGAAACAATTGTGCCAAATAATGCAGAAGTTTGCAAAAGGTTAGCCATTAAAGTATATTATGTTATGTGCTTTCATCTAGTTCAAAGAAGACTGTAATGCCAGACCGGGCACATAGTTTAATTGAAACGATTTTTTTTCTATTGGTCAAATTATTTAGAGTGCCCCAACAAAACAAAGAAAATTAATTGTATCTCATGGGCAAAGTGGTGATTATTTGTGGAAACAGGGAGCTTAGATGTAAGGAGAAAGGAAAGACGGAGAGATAGACAAAACGATTATAAGAATCTAAGAAAGTCTTTGTGTGTCGGCTACGCAAGCCAGCTTGCTGAGCGGATGATTCGTCATAATGGTTACCGAACCGTTGGCTTTAAATATCAGCTTGTCCAGGTAAGAAACAAGAAATAGCTTTTTATTTGATTATTCTTAAAGAAAATATTTACATGTATTCTCCGGTTTTACAATACTCCACAGGACAAATCTGACTATTTTTAGTTGGATATATTACAGAATCTATTACTTTTAAGTTTGTCCCAAAATGATCTTATACTTAAAAAGGTAATTTACCAAAAACTACCTAAAATCGTCATTTTTTTTTTTTGGCACAATTTCGCAATAATTTCATAAAAGTTAGCAAATAAATGATTTTGTTCCTTCAAAATTGCTTAATAGTATGCAAAAATTTGAACTTTTTTGGCACTTTTACATTAAGTATGTACTTTATGGTTTTCCAAAATTCATGTGTTTTTGAGAATTTTATTTTGCCAAAGATAGGGCTATTTAAGTACAAAAGGGCTCATTTTGTAATAGTTCCCACACCAAATGGTTCAGATTTGTAATTTTCTGTACTTTTGTTAGATTTTACTTTTCCTTTATGATTATTTGCTTTTGCTTTTGTTATTGTTATTAATTGGTTTTTTTGTATCAGGTGCATCCATCTTCTGTGCTGAGAACAGATGATGAAGGAGTTTATCCAAATTATGTCGTGTATCATGAACTTATCTCTACCTCGCACCCATATATGCGTAATGTTTGTGAAGTGGAGATGGAATGGGTGACCCCAATATTACAGAAGCTTGAGAAGCTAAACGTCAAAATACTCAGGTACATAAGATTTCCAAATATCTTCTTGTTTAAACTTTCTGCATCTATGCCAAAGTACGTGCACACATTCACACATACGAGTATGTGAATGGTATCCCACAAGAATTTGTTATCATTTTGGGAAGTAGCTTGTTTCACATGTACACTAGTTGCTGTTGGAGAATTTAGACTGAACCTTTGACCATCTTTGTACATGCATGTGCGTTTAAAAACACATTCATATTAGAGGTGCCGGTTTGACCTATTTACTTACGGAGTATTACTTATGGATGGGTTGATTTGGGTTGTGAAACGGGTTGAGTAAATATTTGTATCACAAAGGGGAATGCCTCAAATGTGTCAAACAGCCGACTTGGTGAAAATTGTTCAAAATCATTTTTTAATGCATACAACCTCCTACATCGTTTGATTTGAAGATTTAGGTTATTATCATGATAGATACTGTTTTTGTAAAAACCAGGTTATTTATAAAGATTTTCAAAAGTCTTTGCGGGGTCAACAAACCCCGAGTTGGTCCGTTTTGAGCGTACTAAATAAATGTTGCTTTCAACTCGAACCCTTTTTTATATTTTTAACCATTACCTGCCCGACTCATCCATATTACACCTCTCATTTATGGTTATCAAACTATCAATATGTGACGATTCTGTTACCATCTTTAAAACAGTGGTGGATCCAACCAGCCGGAGGAGAAGATAACAGAAAACTCAGACGTATCCAAGAAAGATGTAAAGACTACCGCGCCCGCTGATGATGCCAAAAGTAGAATCCAAGCTGCTCGTGAGCGTTTCCTTGCCCGTAAAGGAAATAAGTAGCAATATGACTTTAATATGGTGATGTTCTGATGAGTTTGCTCTTTCTTCTTACGGGACCATGGTTCTGAGTTTCTGGCTAGTCACCTTTAACCCCCAAACTATTCGTTTAGATAAAAGATTTGACCATCATGTTTCCTAGCCATAGTGATCTCTTACGAGGATCCACTGATAATTTTGCTGAAGTAGTGGTATATTAAGATACAACTGACTAACAACAGTGGCTGTAGGTTCAAGAATAGATTTCCGTTTAACATTCTTGGAACATGTAAAATTAAATTCCATTGTGAAGCTTACGCGAACTTATAGTGGTCGGCATCTGGTAATTCTTGACTTGCACTTCCGAACCGTATGTTTCATCCTTCAAAAACTTGTAGCTACAAAATATGAGTTACTTTCAATACTAGTCAGTTGTCACAGTATAAATTAGATGATTTGAGTTTTAATGTGTGACATTTTGAGGTTATAAAACCTTTTTTAACAGTCTTTTGAATCTAGTGCTTGTATTTTCGAAATTCTTGGTCTTTATTTAAGAAAGTCGCTTACTTCTAAAAGGTTTACTGTTAAAAACATGTCACGTTTTGAGAAAATGATACGTCATGTCTTTTATAAGCTCCAATTTTGTGGCTTATTTTGAGACTTGTCGGCTATATAAGTTTATTATGATATGATAAACTTATAAAAGCCGACAAGTCTCAAAATAAGCCGTAAAATTGGGGCTTATAAAAAATAAAAACTTTAAAAAATGAGTAATGTTATTTAAAATACTATCTTTATAAAAAGCAATGCAATTTATTAAAAAGCTAAATACTTAAATTATAATTTAAATTTTGAACTACTAAATTTCTTTACTTTCACCTACTCTACACCCACATAAACCCGCACACACAAATCGACGATACTTTATACATAGGGGGAGCATCGGGTCAAACCCGACCTGAAACGACAAAATGACCCAACCCGGAAACCGAAAAGGAAAAATATCAAACCGAGAAATAGATATCAAAACCGAAACCGAACCGAATAACTCAGTTCGGGTTTCGAACAGAAAAAACCGACAAAAACCAAATCGAACCGAAACCGACAAAAACTGAAATAAATATACAAAACCAAAACCGAATCGAAAAAGACTGATTCAATTTGGTTCGGTTTTGGTCGGTTCATCGGTAATCGTCTGGTATAAATAACCACCAAGAAAAAAGAAATACAGTAAAACATAAAGGACTAAAAGTTAACAATCCTTGAAACAAACTGACTGACTGACCTATAGCAAAATAGATAGGTGAATCATTCATTCATGGGATATACCAATAAAGATTCAGTCAACCCTACACTCACTCTCAAGTCTCAATCCAATCATAATCTCATTTCTAACTTAATCAATCAGTTCAATCATATATCATTTTATTTGTTGAGATTAATAGTAATAATTTTGATCGATAAGTGAAAGAAGATGAAGTTATCACCGAGGGAAGTGGAGAAGTTGATGTTACATAATGCTGGTTATTTAGCTCAGAAGCGTCTCGCTCGCGGTCTGCGTCTTAATTACACCGAATCCGTTGCGCTTATCGCTACTCAGGTCTTTTTTTTTTTTTTTTTTTTTTTTTTATTTATTTATTTTTTTTTTTTACTTTCATATATCAGTGGATTATATATATATATATATATATATATATATATATATATATATATATATATATATATATTACTTTCAAATATGTCACTAAACTTTTTAAAAAAGTGCGTCTAAGGTAACGGACTTTAAAAAAAGTGTGTCTAATGAAAGTTCGTTACCTTAGACACATTTTTTTAAAGTAAAGTACTCCCTCCGTCTCAAAATAATTGTCAGAAGACAAAAATCACAAAGTTTAATAAAAGTAGAGCCACTTTAATTTTCGACCATTCAAATAGAATATTCCATCACAAAGTTCTCTAGTTTTTACTTAAAAAGAAAGTGGACAATTATTTTGAAACATTCCGAAATAAAAATATGGACTATTATTTTGAGAAGTATGTAGTAACATATTTGTGTATCAACACTTGGGCAGAAATGTAATGAACTTTTACTAAATTGTCATTTTTACACGATGACAAACTACTTTTCTCTAACTTTTTAATGTAACAAACTTTTATTCCGTTACTAAATGTATGTAAGTGACTTTTTATCAGAGTGTTTGATGACATGGCGGCAAGCCGCCATGTCACCTTTTTATCTATTAGATGGTCACTTGCATACATTTAGTAACGGAATAAAAGTTTGTTACATTATAAAGCTAGAGAAAAGCAGTTTGTCATCGTGTAATAATGACAATATTGGTAAAGCCACTAAAGATAAAGCTTTAGGCCTCCGGGCTTCAACTATTGGTGTTCAAATATATAATTTGATTAGAAATTATTCGAAAATTCGGATATCTGAAAATTTGGATGCCCAAAATTTCGGATATTTAGATAAAAAAAAAATTGGCCATCCGGAATTTCGGATACCCAAATTTAACAACCCTCCTTAGGTAAAATAGTGGGTCTAATATAAGATGTCTCTAGGGTACAAATTCTTTATCTGCCCTGTTTTTAATGCTCCACTCGATGATCACCTGTTTTTAGATATTGGAGTTTGTGCACGATGGTGACAAGAGTGTGGCAGAGTTGATGGATGTTGGGAGACAGCTTCTAGGAAGGTACATTTTATAGTACTACTTGAATAAACATTCTTTGATTTTGATGGAACATGTGGTCTAGATGGTCAAACTTCTAGTTGCTATAAGATTGAGGGGCTCCTGCAAAATTGCTTTTTGTTTACATAGTTTTTGAATATATGAGAGGATCAATCATAGCTCTTGTAATGTTGGATCTTTGTGACTCAGTTGCAATATATAAAACTTTAAGTTAGCTACTGAAAATTCGAGTGTGTGTTCTCAATACTTGATGTCCAATGGCAATTCCAGTGTTTAGCAAAGTAAGTGATGTTTGGACGAATACAATGAACTTTACATATTTTTTTGATCGTCAACAGGAGACAAGTTCTTCCAACAGTCCCGCACCTTTTAGATTCCGTGCAGGTAACTTATTTTGCATTTGATCTCAATGTTTATTCAGTTAGCAACCAAAAGTTTAACCATTTAAAAGCAATAAAGTCTGTCCCACTTTGCTACCCATCATTTGCATCAGCTCTTTTTCTTGATAATTCGACCTTTAAAATATATGATTTAACAGAACCATTTCACTGAACTTTGTTTAGGTTGAGGGAACCTTTCCCGATGGTACAAAGTTAATTACAGTACATGATCCAATATCAAGTGAAAATGGAAATTTGGAGCTAGCTTTACATGGATCTTTTCTTCCAGGTAAGCAAATATGTACTTTCATCATTAGAGACTCGTTTTACTTATCTTACAACACGTTTTTGTTTCTTACACCATGGAATAGGCAAGTAGTTTCTTTTTCAATGGACTATGGTACTGTTACCTAGTTCAGCGTTGGCTGTCTCATAACTATTTGTCTATTATCATTGTTATTAGATAATAACGTTATGCATACTAAGAACCACTATGGGATAACTGTTAATTTTTCTTTGAGGGCGCTAATTGGTGTTTGTTGCTTCTGCAGTTCCTTCACTTGAAAAGTTTCCAATTATAGAAGACGATAAGATTCCTGGTGAACTAATCCTTAGAAATGGGCATATATTGCTTAATTTAGGAAGGGAAGCTGTAATCCTTAAAGTAACTAACGATGGAGATAGACCGATACAGGTATTTTCCTTTGTACATTTTCCGAGATTTTTCACAGTCTTCCCTACTTCAAGATAGACTGTTATTAAGGCTATAACTTGAGGTTATAATAGGTATCTCAGAAGTTGGTAGTCTGATATTATTATATGTGTATATTTTGCTAAACTGAACCATTTCGAAACTTTCAGGTTGGCAGCCATTATCATTTTATTGAGGTCAATCCATGTTTGATTTTTGATCGGAGAAAAGCCTATGGCATGAGGTTAAATATACCGGCAGGAACAGCCACCAGATTCGAGGTCTGATATTGAATCTTATTTCCTACATTTGCCGTGTCCTTCTTTATCTTATTCTGAATTGAAGTAATTTAAATCGGATATTTCTAGCCAGGGGATTCAAAATCTGTCACTCTTGTAAGAATTGGCGGTAATCAAGTCATAAGAGGAGGGAATGCAATTGCAGACAACTTTGTCAATGATGCAAATGTCAAAACAGTGATGGAATCTGTACATGCAAGAGGATTTGGCAATTCAACAGACACTAGTACCGAGTTAAGAAATAAAAAGATCATTTTCTGATTTCTTTACTGTTGCATAATGATATGTCTAATAGATGGTTTTCGTTTGATTTCAGTAATGGTATTATTGTAGAAGGATCTCCACTGGCTTGTAAAATAACTCGTGAGAAATATGCTAATATCTACGGTCCTACTGTTGGAGACAAAATTCGTCTTGGTGATACCGATTTGTTTGCTGAAGTTGAAAAGGATTTCGCGGTTTATGGTGACGAGTGTGTATTTGGTGGAGGAAAAGTTATAAGAGATGGAATGGGGCAAGCTTCAGGGTACTCTGCATCTGATTGTCTGGATACCGTTATTACGAATGCTTTGATAATTGATTATACTGGAATTTTCAAAGCAGATATAGGTATCAAAGGGGGTTGTATATCTGCCATCGGTAAAGCAGGAAATCCTGATGCCATGAATGGCGTCTTGAGTAACATGATCATTGGGGTTAGTACAGAGGTCATAGCCGGAGAAGGGAAGATAGTGACAGCTGGCGCCATAGATTGTCACGTGCACTTCATTTGCCCTCAGTTGGCATACGAAGCAATAGCTAGTGGTAAGATCTCCACCAGTTTCTTGATGTAAAATGTCAAGTCGTAAGATCTCAACATGATTTCCCAATACGCTTATTTGATTTCTTGCATGTGATGGTGTATAGGTATCACAACAATGATAGGAGGTGGGACCGGACCTGCCGAAGGGACACGTGCAACTACTTGTACCCCTGGATCTGTACATATGAAACTTATGCTTCAAGCCACTGATGACATACCGATGAATTTTGGATTCACGGGGAAAGTATACCTTCTTTATCCGTAGTATTATATAATTAAGCATGTAGTTAACATGTATACAATTAGGGACGTTGTCCTCATGATTTGAAAGGATCTTTACTATGTTTGTGTTCCAGGGCAATAGCGCTAAACCAGAAGGGATACATGAAATAATCAGGGCTGGTGCAATGGGACTGAAGCTCCATGAGGATTGGGGAACCACTCCTGCGGTTATAGATAATTGTTTGACTGTTGCTGATCAATATGACATCCAGGTTGCTTTTTCTTACAGCTTTTAAAATTTCAGGTTACTTTTAAATGTTGTTTATTTGCCAATTTCCAATTTCGACAGGTTAATATCCACACTGACACCTTGAACGAATCTGGATTCGTTGAACATACAATCGCTGCATTTAAAGATAGAACAATTCACACATACCATAGGTAAGAGCTTCCTCTTACCACTTATTAGACACTATAATCAAATGATAAATGCTTATGCGGATGTGTTTTTCCACACTTTTTTTTCATCTACTACTTAATATACATACGTAGATTCTGGCAAATGTGTAACTGAACCTGTCGTTTCTATACTTTTTTGTTCCAGTGAAGGTGCAGGGGGTGGTCATGCTCCTGATATCATCAAAGTGTGTGGTGTTAAGAACGTTCTACCGTCATCAACGAATCCAACACGCCCTTACACTAAGAATACTATAGACGAGCATCTTGATATGCTAGTAAGTTAAAATAGAAAAACAGAACAAAATAATTATTGTTTTAGATATCATGCTCTCAAATTATTTACTATTTCACAGATGGTCTGCCATCACCTTGATAAGAACATACCAGAGGATGTAGCTTTTGCTGAGTCACGGATCCGAGCTGAAACGATTGCTGCTGAAGACATTTTGCATGATATGGGGGCGATAAGCATTATATCATCTGATTCACAGGCTATGGGCCGCATTGGAGAGGTTACTTATTGAACACATTTGCTTTTCTTTTATTAGAAGTTCATACAGTTAGAAGCATGATTTAGTTTACCGTATATAAATTCTTGATACTAACATCAGTTGAGTCGGTGTATCAGGTAATCTGCAGAACTTGGCAAACAGCTCACAAGATGAAGCTACAAAGAGGCTCGATTGATGGTAACATCCCAGATAATGACAACCTCCGCATCAAACGCTACATTGCAAAGTACACAATTAATCCAGCAATAGCTAATGGGATCTCTGACCATGTTGGGTCAGTTGAGGTACGTAGTCAGAAACTCCTATTATCTTTCACGTGATAAGACACTAGAAGGCCAGAAGAGCGAATAAGACATTTTTTGGTCTAAGCAAATTTATATGTGAATTATTAATCGCTCTGAACAATGCAGGTAGGAAAGTTGGCGGATCTTGTCATTTGGAAGCCATCATTCTTTGGGGCAAAACCGGAAATGGTGATTAAAGGAGGTGATATTGCGTATGCTAATATGGGGGATCCAAATGCAAGCATTCCTACTCCTCAACCGGTAATAAGAAAAAATATGAGATATTGAATTAAAAAGTCCATTATTGACGTATTCATAAACCATTTGAAATCCCAATAATTAAATTCCATCGTATCCTGTTCCTGTCAAGATTATTGAATTCAGCTTGTTACTTAATACAGGTTATAATGAGGCCCATGTTTGGAGCATTTGGCAAGGCTGGAAGCGCCAACTCCATTGCTTTTGTCAGTAAGGTACGGACATATCTCTTGACACATTCACAGAAATACATGTGCACCTCACGCATATGATGTTCACGAATATAAAGCATGGGTGGATGTTATAAAATTTATTGGGTTCGATTTGGATTAACTATCTGCTACGCCCATGATATGCATATGATGTTTGTTCAGAAACTTGATATAGTAATAAATGACCAACAGGCTGCTATGGACTGCAATGTAAAGACCTTTTACGGACTCAATAAAAAAGTGACAAGTGTGAAAAACGTCAGAAAGCTCACTAAACTCGACATGAAACTTAATGACGCCCTCCCAAACATTGAGGTTGATCCTGAGACATACACGGTGACTGCAGATGGTGTGCATCTTACATGCGCTGCAGCTACATCTATCCCCCTTTCTCGAAATTACTTCCTATTTTAGGCCATATGGTAACAACTCTCTTCTTTTCGTTACACAACATTTGCGGCCAACACACGCATTAGCAAATGTGTTTCACATGACATTTATTTGAGTTACCATTTTCTCGCAACATTTGCAACCAACGAATATTGGTATGCGTGCTTCCTATTTTGATAAGGGAAGCTCTTAAATAAGCTGTATCTTGCCATCAAACATTTTTTTGGGTGGTAATTAGGCTTATATTTTTACATTGTAATAGCTACTTAATAAGTTATGGATTGTAATCTTCAGTCTCTTTAATTTCTTTATGAAAATACATGTATTCTATGGGTGTTCACAAATCGGGTAATACCCACAGGAATTGAAAACTGAAACCGAACCTAATAAAACCCAACCGAATTTGTCAAAATCGAACCGAAAACCGAATTCATAGAAATATGTATATTTTTTACACACACACACACAAAAAAAAAAAAAAAAAAAAAAAAAAAAAAAAAAAAAAAAAAAAAAAAAAACTCTTTTCTAGTATAAATATAGCATTTTCAAACTTTTTTTTTTTTTTTTTTTTTTTGTTTAAAAATCTATATAACTAAATGAAAAAAATATATAAATTATGTAATTCGGGCTATTCGGGTCACCCCGAAAACCGTAATCCAATTTAAATTATGTTCGGTTCGTTTTCGGTTTTAACAAAAAAATGTAACCAAACTAAACGATCCGAATAAACCAAACAACTCGATAACCGAACCAATAAACACCTTAAATATTGTATTCCTACATTGAGCCTTGTTAAAAAAAACATTGCTATGTGCACGTCTAAAAGATTTTTATTAATTGACCCATGTCAAAGTTTATGACTCTATGCAATCTTTAATAGCTATTTTTTTCAATATGACATAAAAATTGCAATAACATAAAGAGTGAGTACTTATATGTTGACTAGCTTTATTCTATCAAATTATTGCATAATGATGATTGTACAAGTGACATATGAAAGAAAAGTCGTCAAGATTTCATGACTTTTTGGGTGATGTTAACTATATTTAAAATACGGAGTACTTTTTAATATGTTTGTAAAGATAGGGACTGAATCATGTGAGAAAATATTAAAATGAGAATAATAAAAATAATTTTTATCTATACATTTTAAATAATAAAAAGAATTTAAAGAGATATATATTTATTTTTGTATGTGCATTTAAAATGCGTGATTTTGATTTTTTCTTACTTTTTTCATTTTAATTTTTCTTCGCATTTGATCATACCGTATAAAGGGTTTTATAACTTGTGGCATAGTGACACAAGTTTATAACATTAATTAACACATCTGTTTCCTTAAATAACTTTGTTTCTATATAAAACATTGATAAATTCGATAGACATTACAAATTTTAGAAATTATTAATATCAACTCATATGTACAAAACAAAAAAGCAAAAATAAAAAAAAAAAAAAACTCACATGTATATATGGTAATTTGAATCTTGTATTTCTAAAATTTGTGTTCATTTAATGTTTTAAACTCGTGTCATCATAACAAAAATTAGAAAAACCCATAAATTGAAAACCGTGTTTTAAGACTGTATATGGCACGATGTATTTTCGAAGAACTAACATGTCTACAGACACATATTTGTTTGGACCAGATACATTTTAGAAAGAATAAAATAATTTTTTTACAAAAATTAATATTATGTCTTAAAAGTTTATGGGTGTCTCGAGACCCACCCTAATTACGTCACTACCTCTCTCACACCTAGTGTCAATAGAATCGGACATTATTGTTGTTGTGCTCATTGCATACTTCTAGAGAAAGATTATCCTAAGTTCATTTGTTAAAGAAAAATATTGTGACGTTTTCTAGATTAAAAAAAGATTTAAGGTATGCTTGTCACGCCCTGGATTAAGCACGCGCGCAAGAGCAATCCAAAGTAAGCCACCAATGATTGCCTTTTTTTTTTTTTTTTTTTTTTTTTTTTTAATTTCTCTTATTTAATTTGTTTATTACAACTAGCTTTATTTTTAAGAAATTATTTTTGGATCTTACTTCAGCCATGAAACATGTACACGTGTATACAGGTATTTTAAATCGGCCATGTGGTTTAGTTTTTGTGTGCATTTTCGATTGGTAAAAATATGTATACGCGATAATCATGTGAAGTGTTTTTCTAACTTGTGCTCTAGGCACAAGTTAAATACACAAATTATTTTAAGAGAAAATTACAAGGTAATGAACTTTGAAAAATTTCTAATGTTAGATAATGAACTCTCAAAAATAATAATATAACCAACAAAACTTGTTGTAACCGTTAATATTATGCAATATATGCCACTTTTGCAACTGGTCACCGGCTAAACCGGTCACCATTGTACCAGACTTTTGCCCCTATGTTTAACTTCATTTTTTTATTTATATATTTTTGATATTCAAATCAAGAGTGTTTGAGCTTGACTGCCTAGACAAATCTTTCTTGATTTCGTCCTCTTTGATTCTTGGAACTTTTCTTATGCTCACTTCATCCGAATCCCATTTGGGTTTTTGCTTTTGATCACTTTCGGACACATTGCTCATCTCATTCACCACCAACTTCATTTGCGTTGGTGACATTCGGCTTATCATCATCAAAATGATCACCCTTACTCAAAACAAATATCACTTGACCATTTTCGCCAAATATTCCCTTCCTAAATCCATCACTAAACCTTTCAGAAACTTCCCATCTCCAAAATCAGCATCTTCAACTAGCACAACTACATTTTCTTGATCTTTCAATGTCCTTTCAAGATGTTCATACTTGTGAACCGAACTCCTCATGTTAACGCACAAAAGCGAATCACTAAACCCAAACATGGCTTCACCAATTGCCATTGCCAATCGTCTCTTCCCAATAGAGTCATTCCCTTCAATCAAGAGCCAAGTATCTTTCTTGAAAGACAAAGACGAAGAACTCATCAAAAACTCAACAATCGAATGCATTTTCTCCGAATGCCACGGGACATTTTCTTGCAAACACTTGTAAACATCTTGTCCTTTGGACAAATCTGAGATTGAATTTCCAAGAACAAGTGTGATCTTGACTTCTTTATCATCTTGTGATCTACTCTTGAGACAATCCAAATTTGGTTCTTGAGCAACTTTATCACTAACGTTCGTGTTGCTAAAACTTGTTGATTTCGATTGTCACCACCACCACAGCCACCCCGTTGGCGTCACCACTATCCTGTCGATAGCACCACCACCACCACCTATCCCCGCCACCACCAACAACCCACGCCACCACTCATCTTGCTCCACTCACTACACCAGCCACCGCGCATTGCTGCTCCACGATCATCACCCATTGTTGTTGCACCTACACCTGTCGTTGTCCACCACTGCTCCATAGATTTTTATGTGTATAGATCTAAGTTTTTGTAGATATTTGATTTATGTTTCTTATTAAAACTTGATAGAAAGAAAGGGCTTTATTTTAGGGGTTTTTAATTTGGGTTTTATAGTAAGAAAAATGGAGTTGTTATATGTTTTGATTCAATAACGAGGTAGGTCCCGGTCTGCCGCGTTGCGGCAGGGCGTTGTTTCACGCCGTCAATCATTGCACGGTATCTTTTTTAGTAGAAAGTGTGGCTAACGAAACTAATAAATGCTATTAATATTTTTAAGTGATTCAAAAAACTACCTAATAAGAAAACATTTGGTGATTCACTAAGCTACAAACCTGGTAAACATTTGCAATCACATAACTGTTGAGGTTACTCACAAAACTTGCATCCATTCATAGCAAAAAAAAAAAAAAAAAAAAAAAAAAAAAAAAAAAAAAAGTCATGTAGCATTACATTTTTAACCTCAAGTAACACAATCTAATCACCTAATTCAACACCAACAGTTTAAGCATCATTTTATACCAGATTACTAAACAAAAACAGTAAAAAGAAAAAATGATACCATTTTCTTCTTGGTTACAATTGGTTTTTCACTTTTCATTGGAGCTTGTATATGAAAATGCTAGATTAGTATAACATCACATTATTAATGTGTCAAAAGTAACAAAAATAAAATAAAAGGGTAACCATGTCTGCAAATGAAGGTTTGTGAACACGGCAGTGATCCAAATGTATAATAAGCTTCTATTAGCCTTTTTAACTATTTGGTAAATACATTAAAAACATTACCTACGACAAATTTGGGATGAGTGAATATGTGGCAGAAAAGATTTGTTAACGTTATTCCAAGATGAAGAGAATTTCCAGTCATTTTTGCGTCCTTCTCCTGCTCATTAACAAAAAAAATGATGATAATCGAGATGCATAGCATAGGACAGGTATGATCAGCATATACAAACAGACATGTACTTGTACTTGTCATCGTTCACATATTTTTTTATTGCAAACAAAAGTGTAGAATTAAGCTCAAATCTGGTGACAATCTACCAAGATACGTATAATATAACAGTGGTTGTGTACATGTATTCAACAATAAAATACATATAAATAAAAAGAAAGGGTTATAAGGCAATCACCTCTTATGATTGAATGTGCGGACCTATTACTTTCATGTAAGCTGTCTGCACTTCCCACAAGGCATCTTTATCATCTACTTCAGTAGTAAGTATAATATTTTTGCTCCTGTCACATCAATGTTTAAAGAGACGAATATGTATTGGCGACGTTTAAAGAGAGAATTATATATATGGGGAGATGATTAGGCTCAGATCTGTAAGCAAGAATCAGGTCACAAAGGCATCAGTAATTTTTCTGTGGCTGCAAACATACTCAGATGCATAGCAGTCATAAATGTTATACCATCCGGTCATTGCCTTGCCAAGATACATTCAGATCTTTAATGACCCGTTGCATTTCAGTCATATTATGACAATCATCACGGCCTATTCAATCAACCAAATAAATAATCCCTCTGTTTTTGTAATCACTAAAAAATGATATTATCTACTTCGGAATTCAAAGCCTCGAAGTTCACAAAAACGAACATGTAGCAGAATAACAAGCATGTAGCAGAACACATGAACATACAGGCTACATATGCCATTAATAAACATGTAACAGAAGAAAGGCAAACCACCATGTGCTTTAGGCCAAAATACGGCCATTCTCATATGTCGAACAATTTAAGTAACATAACTTAAACCAATGGCATCCCCCACTTATATTATAAAACATCGAACAACTAAATTTTAGTGAAATAACTCATAATCAAATCGCAACCAAAAAAATAAACATGCCTAAATTTCAATAGCATGAATAGAAACCAAACCCCAAAGGAAACCTCGATGTTGAATCTCAAGAACCAAACGCTGAAAATTAGCACTATAAACCAACCCTTTTAAGAACAACAATTAACACATCAGTGAAGAACACAACTCATAGGCAACTTCAACAAACTTCAACAATTAGGATTTTAAACACCATATTTGGCTGCAACCGTAACCCGGATCAAGTTACCCCGCCAAGACACCATCAGTTTTGGCTGCAACAGTAACCCGGGCCAGGT
Organism: Artemisia argyi; assembly: GCA_030686995.1. NCBI lineage: Eukaryota > Viridiplantae > Streptophyta > Magnoliopsida > Asterales > Asteraceae > Artemisia > Artemisia argyi. The sequence continues at coordinate 193,376,119 of CM060683.1, read as the reverse complement.
TACCACGCCAAAATACCGGTAACACCACCATATCTTGGTTGCAACCGTAACCCGGATCAAGTTACCCCGCCAAGAGACCGTGTGGAAAACTAGAAGGGGGGTTGAATAGTTTTACGTCTTTTTAATTAGTTGTAAAAAGAGTTTTAGTGTTTACTTAATTTTTAAAACTTAGATTCGATAATATGTGATCTCAAGTATTGCACAATACAAACAAATATCAATACGAAATATATAACAATGATAAGTAATGAAATAAGTAAGAGATGGAAAGATCGAACCGCGAGACAAGAGATTTATAGTGGTTCGGCTACAAGGACACCTTCCTTGCCCTACTCCACTCCCCGAGCACCTAACTCGAGAGTTTTCTTCACTATATCAACAAGCTCCCTTATGGCGGAGAAAACCTTACACACCAATTTACACACCAATATACACACCAATTTACACACCAATCTACACACCAATCTACACACCACAACACCTTCACACCTAAGTCACAACTTCTACACACCTTCTTCAAATCAATCTACTTCACAACTAACTACTTCAACTCTATCTTCTTCACACCAATAGATTTCCTAGCTTTTCTTCTTCACACCAAGCTATCAACTAATCACACAATCTATATCTAACACAACTATCTACAAGCAAATATTCACAACAATCTTCACAAAGAATATGTAAATAATCTTGATGATACACCAACAACTTGGATGTGGAGATCACAACAAGTTGTAATACTTCTTGTCTAGGAAGATAGAAGTATTCTTCTCTTGCACTTGAGAGGATGGAAATTGGATCACTTTGAAACAAAGAATATATACACTTATGATCAAAGGATGAGAGAATAGAGAAATAGATCTAGATCAGAAAGTTTAAAAGTGCAAAAGGTGAGGAAAAATTGTGAACTGATCCAGTATTTATAGGGGAGAAAAACACTGTTCTGGAGCGTGGCCGGTCCCCTTAATGATTAAGGGGGCCACCTAAGGAATTAAGGGGGCCGCCCATTTCAGAACGTTGGTTTTTCTTGTCTTTTAGTGGGGAATATTTTTCTGGATAGAATTTGCCATTTTTGGTTGGAAATTTGAAATCATATATTTATTATGAATTAAACATATTCTTTTAATTCCAAAAGTAATTTTGTAAAAGATATAAGATGTTTAATACATTTTATAAAAACTCTAGTGATTAGAAAAATTTCCTTTGATCATGAAATGTAATAAACCCTTTGTTTATTCATACCTTAAGTGATATGGAAGCAAAGACAAATATTAAGCACTAAAAACTTGTTTACGTCATAAGTTTTAGATTAATGAGTTTATGCTTTGTAATTATCAAAACATAGAGACATTGTTAATATGCTAACAATGTTTTAAGACATTATTTATGTCAACAATCTCCCCCTTTTTGATGATTACAAAACCTTAAACTCATTAGGTTTAAAAAATAATTTTTAGACAAGAATTTAGAGTTTAACATTCTCTTCTCCCACTTTTTGGAAAATCAAAAAGGTTAAAGCTCCCCCTTGATGTATACTCCCCCTCATTTGAGAGCACCAAGGAGATGAGCTATGGAAATCTTGGCTACACAAAATATTAGAAGAGAACAAGGCAAATATACATGCAAAGCAATAGTTATAAAAATATATTCATTCAAGCATCATAGAAAGCATTACAACATTTAATATGCTTAAGGCATATTAATCATAATAAAACAAATGAAAAGACATAGTCCTATATTGCCTAGAAAGAGCACTTGGACTTGCTTGCAACTCATGGTTGATTGTTTTATTTGCTTGAAGGATAACATAAGCATGAAGCTTAGTTGTTAGATGGAGAGGGATATGGGGTGGAATATGGAGCGGAAGAAGTGGATCTCACGATGTTGTATCGTGTTAAGGGTGGTATTGGATGATTACGAGTGAGAAGATATTCAATCCAAGAAATATCTTCACTCAAGTAGAGGATTTGTTTTTGAAGGAATATGGAACAAGGGCAAAAGTGAGTGTGGTTGGTAACTTGATCCAAATTGAGAGAGTGGGGAAGGCAATTTGCATAGGGTGATGATGGAGGTTGCCCTTTGTTGCGTTGTGCAAGATGCATAGCAAGGAGATCACTAAGATCATGGATTTGGTTTATTTCATCACGGAACTTTTGCTTTTCCGTGGCAATGTGGAGAGGATCATAGGTTTGGTATGGATGTGTTGGATTTGTGTAGTTGGAGTTGTAGTTTGATAGTTGATCAAACTTGTATGGATCATTATAAGTGGTTGGAGGTTGAGATGTGTAGTTAGGCTTGAAGGAAGATGGTTGGCCAATGTTGTATGGTTTGTAAAGAGGATCAAATGAATGACCTTGTGGGTTTGAGGTAAAGTTTGGGAAGTAAGAAGTTGGAGGTGTTGAATGACTTCCAATTTCATTGGTTATGATGGATTTGTTTCGAGGGCTTTTTCTTCGCCAAACGGGTTTTTTCGTCATTCTTGCAAGCCTTGAGGCTTTTGGTTTGGGTTTGTTTGGAGAAGCCATGAAGAGATGAGTAAAGAGTCTTGAGGATTGGGGGTATTTATAGTGTAAGATTTGTGTGTTTATGGATGGATAAAGTTTGTTTGGGAGATTAGGACAAATTGTGTTGGTGAAAATTGGGAAATGTAGGTTGAAATGGGCTAAAAAGCAGAAAAGATTCTGTAAACCCGACCATCAGATTGCCGGTCCCCTTAATTAGGGGGCGGTCCCCTTAATGATTAAGGGGGCCGCCTTACAAAATTAAGGGGGCCGCCCATCTGGTGATTTCCAGGTTGCCAGAATTGGGATTTTGGCAGAAAATTTGCAGAAAGGTTATGTGTTTGGATTAGAATTCAAGCAAGTTCAATTCTCTTAGGCAATATAGAATCTAAGCTAATTAAGATATAGCATGCAAAAACACATAGGCAAAAGAGCAAATAATCAACACATAATAAGCAATAGGAGGTAAGTAAAGGCAAGCACACTTAAGCTTCCTAAGACACCTATCTTAGATTAAAGGCAAATGCAATTAGTGAGTGAAAAACTAGTGATGGATCAAGATGACACCATTATTAGTGAATTTATCCTAGTGAATGTCTATATGCAACAAATGTGGAGTTGTGATTGTTTCGAATCCTAGAAGTAAAAAGAAATAACGATCCTAAGAAACAATCCAAATAATCTCCTTGATTCAATTTTTGCTCGATCATGAATGTCAAAGACATATATTAGATTATATACCTTGACAATTTATGTGAGAGTTTATGCATGATTTTGAAATACAATGTTTTTAGAATTAGTCAACAATGCAAGGAAAATGATCTTCATGGGGTTCTTAGATTGTGAGAATAATTTTTAGAGAAAATTGATTGAGTTTTACAAAAAGGTTTATGAAAAAAAAAATTTCCAATCTTTAGTTTTGTGCGAAATAGATTCCTAGACTCAGAAAAGGTGAAATGGAAGAAAAATAAATTTCATGCAAGTATAAATTTGAAATAATTCAATATAATTTAGTCAACTTGTTCCATCATTCCTAATCCTAAACGCAAGTGGTTGAATAATTCACGCTTAAGGGGTTTTGTGAATATATCCGCAATGTTGTCTTCCGATGCAACCTTTTCTATAGATATATTTCCTTTTTGTACATTATCCCTAAGAAAATGGTGACGTATTTCTATGTGTTTAGTCCTAGAGTGTTGCACCGGATTTTTACTTAAATCTATTGCACCTTTGTTATCGCACATAATGGGGACATTTTCTAACCTAATGCCATAGTCTACGAGAGCTTGTTTCATCCATAGTGCTTGTTGACATGCCTTTCCGGCGCTTACATATTCGGCTTCGGTTGTAGAAATAGCAAGAGTGGTTTGCTTCTTCGAAAACCAAGACGTTAGACAACATCCCATAAACGTGCAAATACCGCTAGTGCTCTTTCTATCTACGTAGTCTCCCGCATGATCCGAATCCGCATAGACAATGGTTTCTACGCCGGATTCCTTAGGATACCATAATCCTAAGTGTATAGTGCCTTTAACGTATCGGAAGATACGCTTAACCGCTTCTAGGTGAGAGGTTTTGGGATCCTCTTGAAAACGGGCACAAAGGCAGACACTAAACATGATATCGGGTCTACTTGCCGTCAAGTATAGTAAACTACCTATCATTCCTCTATACTTGGTGTTATCTACGGACTCACCTTCATCGTCCTTTGTGAGCTTTACCTCCGTAGACATGGGTGTTTTCATGGGTTTTGAGTCTTCTAGGCCAAATTTCTTAAGCATTTCCTTAATGTACTTAGATTGGTTAAAGAATATTCCATCTTCTAATTGTTTTATTTGTAATCCTAGGAAGAAGTTAAGTTCACCCATCATACTCATCTCAAACTCATCATGCATGATTTTGGCAAATTCATCACACATGTCTTGACAAGTCGATCCAAATATAATGTCATCAACGTATATTTGAACAATGATGAGATTAGGGTCTTTCCTTTTAGTGAAAAGAGTGTTATCTACCATTCCTATGGAATAATCATGTTTAATAAGAAAAGCTTTTAATCGATCATACCAAGCTTTAGGAGCTTGTTTGAGTCCATACAAAGCTTTCTTTAACTTATAAACATAATCAGGTTTTGCGAAGTCAATGAATCCTGGAGGTTGTGCCACATATACCTCCTCATTGATAAAACCGTTAAGGAATGCACTTTTCACATCCATTTGGAATAACTTAAAATCTAGGGCGCAAGCATAGGCAAGTAATATCCTAATTGATTCTAGTCTAGCTACGGGGGCATAAGTTTCATCATAATCAATTCCTTCTTGTTGATTATAACCTTGGGCAACTAACCTAGCTTTATTCCTAGTAACTATTCCATTCTCGTCTAACTTGTTCCTATATACCCATTTGGTTCCTATGATAGTCATATCCTTTGGATTTGGGACTAGTTCCCAAACATCATTTGCCTTAAATTGATTTAATTCTTCTTGCATAGCTATAATCCAACTTTCATCCTTTAAAGCCTCGCTAATATTCTTAGGTTCTATTGCTGGGAGGAAACAAAAGAAGTTGTTTTTATCTTGAGCTTGTGACCTAAGGGTTCTTTGGTTAAGATGTCCTATTATATTATCTAATGGATGTGATCTAGATTCTTTAATATTAACGGTTTCGTTATTTTCTAAGTGAATGTCTTCATTATCATTTCCTATGGGTTTTGTTTTACTAACCTCAATGGCTTCATCTTCGACTAAATCATCATCTTCTAAAGGTAGCGTTTTAGGAGGTGGTGGTGTTTCATCAAATGTTACATTTAGTGATTCCTCTACTTTCATGGAGTGTTTGTTAAGTATTATATATTGTTAGGAATACAAATATTCCTATAAAAGTCTCGGTCACCTGATTATTGTAATAGCATTAAGTTAGCTCGTAGTTAGTTTATATATTAGTTAGTTAGTAGTAGTTTAAGTAACACCGTGGAAGAAGGACGGGTCTTTACCCACTGTATGCCTGATCCACAGCCCGGGTGTGGGTGTTTTATTAGTTATCTTGTAGGAACTATATATATCCCTCTCCACATGTGGAGAGGGTGAGCCTTTCATTTTTAATCTAATTTTTCTTTCTTCTTTTATCTCAAGGTTCCAAACTCTCTCTCTCTCTAGTTCTTGAATCTAACTCAAACATGGATATCATCTACCATGAATTAAGGCCACCCGAATCTAGATGTTCATATTCTACAATTGGTATCAAGAGCCAAGGTTTCATCTTAGGACCTAGTGTTTTCGAATTTGCTCTTGGTTTTATGATTCTATTTTTTTTGGCACGAATTGTATATCAAGATTGGTTTAGTTGTATCTTGTGGTGATTTCCAGATTTGGTGATTCTCGTGGGCTCATTGAGCTTGTTTCTTCTTGGCAAGTTGATATTGGGCTTACTTTTCCTTTGTTGCATACCTGGTCCTTGCCCAGTTTGTTGTTTCCTGGTTGCGTTTACATATTTGATTAAGAAACGTTTTTTTTTTTTTTTTTTTTTTTTTTTTTAATTCTTGTCCAACAAGGGAAAATGACAAACTTATTAGAAAGGGACTGTTTTGGACTTATGCTTTGCGCTTAACTTCTTTCCACTTTTTTGCGTCTAGTTCCAAAATATTGTGCGGTTATCTTTTTGTCTTAGCGGTTAACTGGTGTTGCGGTTTCCTTGTTGCGTGTACCTCTCTAATTTGCGGTTACCTCATCTCAACACTATCTTGCGGTTACCTCAGTTTCAGCATTCAGCTCTTGTTTGTTATCGGAAAAGTAAAATTAAGAAAGGAAATGTAGAGATACAAGAGCAGATATACAACCTTAATTCCATAATTTACATCATAAACAACATACAAATCCAAATCTATTACATACAAACCAGTAACAATCACAAACGATCTCAAGTGCATACTAATTTCAAAACAAGATCTACAAAAATCTTATTACACTCGTCATGGATCTGTGGGTATTTCTAAACCAATTCTTTTGATGATTCCCTTAATTGTTCCTATCCGAATATCAAAAGAAAGAGTTACAACATGAGTGTTATACTCATTATCTATCATTCGATTGCATGTCTTACAATACAAAGCACAACGAAACGAAATCAATCGTGTTGAACCTACCGTGATCCTATTAAGGATCTTGAAGCCTCCATAAAGATTTTCCTTGATTCGGTATTGTGCAGAAATAGTAGACATAAGATCCGGTTGTGTTTATGATTGTGCTCAGATTGATTGATGATGATTATGATAAACATATGATGAGATGAACTTGTTTGCTGTGAGCGATTGTGACTAGTCTTCATAATTATTGAAGATGGTGATGGAGGCAGTTAGATGAGTGATGATTAAAGTAGTAATAGAGAGAGAGGTGGTGATAATATAATCTTTTGTTGGTTGGATGATGCTGCATTTTTTTTCCCAAGAAGATGATGGGGGCGTACTGATAATGATGTGTGAGATTAGGTTAGGTTAAAATGAGAGATTAGGGGTTAACTTGGGTATAAGTATTAACGTGTTTGGACCGGATTTATTTTTTTTGGTTGGGCCAAGGATAAGCTGCAAATTGGACTGTTGTGGGCTTGGTGTATGATTTGAAATTTTTGGAAAACCAGGCTACACGTCGAGCTGCTATTTTATTACAATCTTAGGTGTGGCAAATGTGTTGGACTGAATGGGTATCGGATCCGAATGAAATCAAAGTGCATTTTGGCCTGAACTAAGTTATATCAAATGTATTTTAATACATTGTATGTATTTTGGTATAACACTTGGCAAAAGGTGTGGTATTTTGGTATTACAAACTTCACGGGGATACACACGTCACAGCTAGGATTTGGGGTATATATATATGTCGACGTGATTACAGAGTTTTTAAACTTGTCAGCATTGTGGATGCCTATGATTTGAGTGAGCCTGCAATTTAATTTTTGCGACTTGAGTTACTGTTGACAACTTGCGATTTGATTAATTGCGGTTCGTCAAATTGCGTTTTGATTTGTTACGACTTGACTGATTGCAATTTGACCAATTGCGATTTGACGTTGCGAGTTAATACTTGCGATTTGACGTATCGCAATTTGGTTGTCTGCAATTTGACTTGTTGCGATTTTTCAAACTGCGACTTGACTTGCTGCAATTTGATCAAGTTGATACTTGACTTCGTTGACTTAAGTTTTGAAGATTAGTATTGCAACTCACCCATAGATGTTCTTGTTAATTTCGCGGTTACTCTTGATGTTTTTAGAAAATCCCGCGAAAGATTCGATAGGCTGGACTTGGTTGTTGACATATTAAAACTTACGGGTTCTGACTATTATCTTCGGGATAAGTTTGTGCTTCGAGAACAGCAGGAATTGGGAAATTACGGTGACTTGGTTGGTGTGTTAATTCACGGGTTGGTATAATTAGTGTCACAAACATCTCGGGGTGGATGGACGCACGATGTTTGGTGACCCTTGCTCGAGTGTATTTAAGGTGATTAGACTTGGATATTCAAGAAGTGGATATATACAATTTAGGATGGAAGGTTGGGTATATATCACTACCTATATTTAAAGGAGTTACGTTGTTGTGCTCAATATAGGTTCTAAATCACGATTTTAATGCAAGTATAAGTCTCTAACTTGTCCTTTATCATGCTTCATCAAGAGATTGTTGTTTCTCAAGCTTCTAATGGGATTGTAGTACAAGAACTTCTCAAGAGATGGACAAACTTAAAGACAGGAGGTGATTTGTTTAGAGACGTGCTTTAACCCTTTACTCACTCTATAGTTATGCACATTTCATCCAGTGGTCTAGCATATTCTGAACTTCAATGAATCATTAATCTGCTAAATCATTGATGAGGAGTTCAGCAAGGTGTTACTACAAGCATGTCTTTATCACCATCTTCTCTGCAGTAGGTTTATGTGTCTCCTTCCATGTATCTACTTTGCGCATGTCAAATTCACAACTATCACAGACTTTCAGTTTTTGGCAAAAAGGTCATTGCATGTCCTTTTTTAGGGGGAGAATTTGCGCAAGTTTCCTAGCGATTCCGTCTCCAGTAGTGTGTATCTTTGTTGTTCCGGTTTCAGCAATTCAGGATTCAGTGGGTCAGTCTCTAGAGGTTTGCTCACTCTTTAGCGACTATCTCTAACTTATTGGCAAGTTACTAAGTGATGAGATTCGTTTGATTGGTTAATCATTTTGCAATTGGTGAATTATTGTAACTTAAGTCATTTCGATTTATCAAATTGTTATCTGACGTTGTGAGTTAATCCTTACGACTTGACTAATCTCAATTTGATATATTGTAACTTGACTTGTCACGACTTGACACTTAGTGCGGATTGTGACTCATCCGGTAGCTCTCTCTTAGTTTAACTTGCTGAATATATCTTCCGGTTTCTTTTGTTGACTTTAGTAAAATCCCTAGAAAGAAACATTTCTCGGTTTAAGTCACTTAAGTTGTAAAATCCCGTTTGAAGATATTGAGATGTCGACTGTTTCGGATGACATTCAAGTAGCTGGGTCAGACAGCTATGTTTGATTGGTCTGACTATGAGTCATGGGCACTCCTAAGAATTTGCGCATGTTTCTTCTCACTTTGATTGCTCAACCGCACAAAATGATCACGAAGCTAATTTGGTATCCCTTGCTTGAGGGTGAAGTTGGATTTCACGAAAGAGTATACCTATTTTATCTTGAAATCGGGGATGGTTGGATGCAGGATTTCAATGATAACTTGCTCGCGCATATGATGTAAGTTGAAGACTTGGGTTATCTAGTTTCCAGAAGTCGGGGTGGATGGTTGAAGACCTGGTTAACTATCACTTAAAGGAGTTACGTTATTGTACTCAGTGTCACACATAGATGACGTTGTGGATAATTGCAAGAGGTGATGATTGTCTCATACTTTGTCAAGATAGTATGGAGTACTTAGAGATTTGCATGGTTCACAAATTCTCTACACCGTTCTTCCAACAACAATGCAAGCTTAGGTAACAAATTTGAGTAATTCTACTTCATTTTCAAGATCGGTATATCGGGTTCCTTCATCAAGTGGTCACAATTGTTTGTGTTCGAGGTTGGTTAGTTGTACAAAGACTTTAAAAGTTGTGATGGGATCTGTAATTCTCACATGATATTCTTAACCCAAACTGATGCTTGTCATTACCAAATCAGTCATGCCACATTCAACCTGTTACCGTCTCACGGTTTCTTCTTGGTTTTGTAAAATCCCGCGAAAGTACTTATTTCTCGGTTTAAACCATAGATTTGTAAAATCCCGTGATGATGGGCTATGAGCTCTTGACCATGATCGGGTTAAAACCATTATCAAAGTTCAGCCATAACATCACAAATGGCTGGATTGAGGCATTGAATTGACAAAAATGTGACTACGGGGATAGTTCAGTATTATTTATTTGAGGCTGAAGTAAAAATTTCATGGGTGCGTGTACTTAGAATCTGAAGATATCGGGGAGGTTGACTGAAGATTCTTCGAGATCCTTGTTCGAGCTTTCAATACAACGACAAGGACTTGGATATCTAGTTATTTTTTCTTTCTCTCTATTGCAAAATAACTATCACTTTAAGGAGTCACGTTGTAGTGCTCAGTGTCACACGAAGTTGTGGATTTCCAAGAGGTGATGTACTTCTTATACTTGATGGTTGGTTGGTTGAAGAGTATAGAGTACTTAGGGATTCGATGTTGCACGAAGTCTCTACACCGCTCTTTGTCTCGCAATAGTACAAGTTTAAGTCACAAGTTCGGGTCATATTACTTCAGTATCAAGTTCATCATATTGGGTTTTTCTCCATCAGTGGTCACGATATCAAGCCGACAGAATGATAATGGGGTTGGTAACGAGTTAGAGAAGAGAAGATGTAAAAAGAGAGAGATAATGACGTTTGGACACTTCGGTTCAAACCTCGTTCTTAAACATTATGGCGTCTGCTGACAACTCTTCAGGCCCCGCTCATCAATGAAAAGAAAGGTGTACGATTCAGTGCACTTTATCTTCAAAAGAAGAGGAATCTTCTTATTTATGGCCATTCTCATCAACATGTTCATGCTCTTTCCGTGCTTATTCTGTTTTCAAGTGGATCGGCGCATATTGGAGTATTCTATTCTTCACTTATTCAACCAAAACTTGCATTCGACAGGCATATGCAATTTTTGAGGGGGGGGGGGGGGGGAAAGGGTGAATAAACAACATGTCAGTCCTCAAGAACCGTCAAGTGGAGCTTCCTACCGTTGATGGTATTCATATTCACTAGTTCAATCATCAAAAATTTCAGTTGGCTGGCATATGCAATTTTTGAGGGGGGGAAAGGGTGAATATTAATCTACATGTTGGATGATGATTGAGAAATGGTCATACGACTCCTGAATACGTCAGTTCAGGAGTCGTGCAAACCATGGTTCTCCAACACTACATCTTCCTCTCTATTAAGGTGTTGAAGAACATGGTCATGGTATGCATGGTTCTCCAACACTACTTCTTCCTCTCTATCAAGGTGTTGAAGAACATGGTCGTGGTATGCTAACCGACATCGTCTCACGGGCTGATTCAATCAGTAACAAAGGGTTTCTAGTCAATGCTTCATGTTTACGTCATCAGGCTACATGTACACATAATGATGATGATTCCGATTAATCATAACCATCATGGGGGAGAGAAATGTGTACACCAAGGACGCACAACAGGTCTACGTGATCAGGGCTTAATATCCAAGGCTGGATACATTCTATAGATGATCAGTGGTTCAACTTGTTACTTTGGTGTTATACTAAAGACTGAAGAAGGTCGAGTCGTCAGTCTATTCTTTATTCTCGGTTGGGTGTTATCATCTCATGTGTACGCTACGGGCTGATGGGTTATATGTAAGGTTACTGGAAGGCATTTGGTGAGATGAAGATGGTTGGTATTCTGTTCCTCCATATTGGGCAATCTTGAAGAAGGTCGTGTCTACAGTCTTCTCTACATTCTCCGCTATGTGATTAGAAGACTAAAAGACGGCATGTATTTGGTTATCAAAAGACTTCTTCATATTATGGGTGTTCATCCAAAGTCTTCCTTCTATTGTGGGCGTTCATCAGAAAGGTTGTCAGGATTGGGGGAGAGCACTAATTAGGGGAGAGTGAAATGCCTGAATTAATCCCTGGTTAAATGTGCTCACGTTACTCTTCAGCATGTCAAATGATGGAAGCGGAGAATTTTCTGGAAGCTGAGGAGTAATAATTTTGGTTCGTATCCTTGTATATATTTTGCCTCACATATCATTTGTACATAGTTTAAAACAAAAAGAAGATAGAAAAATATAAAAACCTATAAAAACCAAAAAAAAAAAAAAAAATATATATATATATATATATATATATATATATATATATATATATATATATATATATATATATATATATATTCTTCTTACGACATGTCTATTGTGTAATCAATATTATGTACGTTTCTAGAAATGTCATTCAATAATGACACGGAATCATACATATGCTTGAGCAAGAGTTTTTCGGTTTCAAATAAAGTTTTTTTTTCTAAAACATGTCGTTCCTCAAAATATTCTTCAAAAATATGGCTTACAGTCACTTCAGGCTGTAACCCGAACTTAAAAATATGGCTTGTAGCCATTTCAGGCTACAACCCGGTCTTCGTAAAAATGGTTTGCTATTACTTCAGATAGCAACCCGGTTTTCAAAATTAAGGAAAACACGTCGCCAAAAAGACGGTTGTTCCTAACAAAGGGTGCCGTTCATCCGAGCGTGAATTACTTTATATTCATGCACCCTCGATCTAATGTACGTTTCAGTGCATTATTTCTTGATAAAGAAGAGAAGTCTTCTTTTTATCGCCAAATACTTTCTCTTCTTTGATTTTTCCGGAAAGTATTTGTGCAAAACTTGGTGGTACCACGAAATTTTGAATGAAAATCGAATTGAACTCAAAAGTTTGATAAAATTTTCACTCAATCAATGACGTTAATCGTTTATGAAAATATTTATGCTTTAACATCCGTCATTGATTGAGGGGGAGAGTGATTTCTCAAAATTTTATGTATCATCAAAACTCCCCACACTTCGTACATAAAACCTGGCAGAAAAATGATTTGTGATGTGTTATGTGTCAGAATGAGTAAATTTTCAAAGAGTTTTCACAAAAACTTCGAATCTTCTACAAACTCTTCAAATCTGACACATAACAACCTCCCTCACAGTTTGAGGGGGAGCAAGAAAAAGTTCCTTTTTATCAGACAATATTAAAAAAAATTAACCGCATTTCTCTCCCAAACGTTTTCTAACTTATTTAAATCAATTGAGATCAAAAATCTCGAAAGATTTGAAATTTTTGATCGGGGGAGAGAATGTGATTTAAATATGAAATCTGATAATCAAATGTGATCTTTAAGTCTCATAAAAGGCTCCCGCATATGTGCTAAACACTTTCGAATATCGATGCACATATTGAGGGGGAGCAAACGGCGTTTGTGGAAGTTATACCAATGACCGACCATTTATCTTTATGCATGGAGTTATAAGGTTGGTTAAGGTTAGGTATGAATTCCCATGATCCACCAGAACCGGAAGGATCTTCCCAGGGACAATCCTCTAGATAGATTAGAAGTCCTTAGGAATGATTGAAAAAAGGAGTAAAGTGAGAAAGGGAAGAGTGCGGACTGAGATAGAGCTAGGACTGGAACAAACCCAACAAGGTTCTAGTGATGAAGTCTCGGTAAGCATTGAAGGGGTTGAAGAATGAAAAAGAAATGAAATGAGAAAGGGTGAAAAGAAATAGCCCTCCATATATTCAACCTTAGGGCAGAAACCGGGTTCAATTCATAATCTACTGGCGGTTACTAAGGTAACGCCGGTATTGAAGACAAGACGTCATGGACCCAGTGACGCACTGCACTAAAACTTCCCAACCACTCAAGTTCTCTTAAAAGAGCTTGTTTCATTATCACGGGGAACCCTGTGCAATGTATCGATCGCTCATTGCGAGCTATGTTGATACCTAAAACAGGAGACGCCTCCCCAGTCTCCAGGAGCGGATCAAAACGCACTATTGAGTCTAGAGCCATGAGATCATCCATAAATCTCGATAGGACACATTCCAAATATGCTTATTGTTTCACACAATGTGGAAAATAAGGTAAAATATTTAGAGTCCTACACATTATCCTTGTGGTATTGCCAGAACATCCGAGTGATATGAAAATATTCACAATGACGATGGAAATCCTTCTAGAGCGAACATCACTCAAGCTCTTGGTAGGTGACATGTGAGATCCATCTTGGATCAATGATCAAGTGACAACTGGAAAGCAACAATGGTGCGATTCAAATTTGAATCAAACTTGTTCCAGGATATGGATTGACGGATACTTTTGCCAAAACCTCTCAATGTGCTCACCAACTTATCTTTCAAGCACATTGAGTGTGTAATATCTTTCAAACAAAAGTATTTTTGATGGAAATGTGATTCAAAGTATAAAACTCTCGTTGTGTCTCAAAAATGTTTATCATATGACACGCGAGTGATTTCTATAAATCAATTTCTCATCAATCCGTGAATATCTATTCACCGATTCACTCTATCGTGCTGTCTGCTTTGAGACGTTCCGGTATGAGAACATGCTAAGTATGAAGATTCCGAAGTGGACTCTTTGGAAAATTCATTACTACAAGCTGGAAATTCCTGTCAAGGAGAGTCTTCTTTAAAAGAGACTCTACCTGATCACAGGTCGGTTTTCACAAAACCGGAGGGTAGTCTGTCCTCGCAGAACGAATGACAAAGCCATATTCGTTCTCTATCTTTAGCGCTAACTGTTTTATTTCAGGGACACATATAAAGATGGCGTTGATGGCTCCAGTTTCCAGCTGAATCGGGTCAATCCATACCTCATGCTCACACATCCTCCACACTATCAATGAAGATGAGAGACTTGCTACAACAAATGTTGAGAGACTACCAACAACGCTTCCTCAACTCTGATGAAAAAGTCTCCTGATCCATAACTCCAATGCAACGTCTCCAGATACAGAAGAGTGTGAGCATGATGGTCCTAAAGTCACTACATCACATGAAGGCGATACTACTATGGATGAGCTTGGAGATTTACTTTGGCTGATGATCTCAAAGAAGCTCAAAGGTCACACATCACAAAGGAACTCAAATCACAAGTTCATTGCTGGATGTACAAAGTGTGCTGAAAAGTGAAGAATCAGAACCTACGAGCTACAAGATCAAAAGAATGCTTAAAGACCAAAGAGCTTAATTTCAAAGGTGACCTCGCTTAGGGGGAGATTGTTAGGAATACAAATATTCCTATAAAAGTCTCGGTCACCTGATTATTGTAATAGCATTAAGTTAGCTCGTAGTTAGTTTATATATTAGTTAGTTAGTAGTAGTTTAAGTAACACCGTGGAAGAAGGACGGGTCTTTACCCACTGTATGCCTGATCCACAGCCCGGGTGTGGGTGTTTTATTAGTTATCTTGTAGGAACTATATATATCCCTCTCCACATGTGGAGAGGGTGAGCCTTTCATTTTTAATCTAATTTTTCTTTCTTCTTTTATCTCAAGGTTCCAAACTCTCTCTCTCTCTAGTTCTTGAATCTAACTCAAACATGGATATCATCTACCATGAATTAAGGCCACCCGAATCTAGATGTTCATATTCTACATATATGCTTTACTATTTTGTGAGTATCCTAAAAATATTCCTTCATATGATTTTGGATCAAACTTAGTGAGGTAGTCCTTAGTGTTTAAGATATAGCATTTACTTCCAAATACCCTAAAGTAGCTTAAGTTTGGTTTTCTATTTCTTAATAACTCATAAGGAGTTTTTCCTAGAATTCTTCTAATTGATACCCTATTTAAAATATAAGTCGATGTATCTACGGCGTGACACCAAAATTTTTGTGGAATGGATTGTTCATTTAACATAGTTCTACTCATTTCTTGTAGTGACCTATTTTTTCTTTCTACTACCCCATTTGATTGAGGAGTACGAGGAGCAGAGAAATTGTGAGATATTCCATTTAACTCACAATATTTTCCGAATTGTACTTCATTATCAAATTCCCTACCATGGTCCGTCCTAATGGCAACTATTGAGCATCCTAATTTATTTTGAATCATTTTACTAAATATTTCGAATTTTTTAAAGGCTTGGGTTTTGTCACTTAGAAACCTAGTCCACGTGTATCGTGAGTAGTCATCTACTATTACTAAGGTATATTTGTTTCCTCCATAGCTCCGCACAGCGGATGGACCAAAAAGATCCATATGTAATAATTCTAGGCACCTAGTAGTGGATACTATATTCTGAGCTTTGTGACTAGCATGAGCTTGTTTTCCAATTTTACATGCATCACAAAAATGTTTGTCATATTTTAGATTAGGCAAGTTTCTAACTAATTCCTTAGAGGCCAAAGATTGTATTTGTTGCATGTTAGCATGTCCTAATCTCCTATGCCACAATGTGGAGTTTTCGTCTAGGGTCGTTAGGCATATCCTATCTTCAGGTTTGTTTCCTAGTTTCATAACATATACACCTCCTTTCCTAATACCTCTACCTATAATTTTTCCATTCTTAACTATTTCGCTATCTTCTTCGGAAAAGATAACTCTACATTTATTATCACATATTTGGCCTACACTAAGTAAGTTATATGTTAAATTATTTACATGTTCAACATTTTCAATAGTAAGTGAGTCTTGAGAAATCGTACCTTTGCCAATAATTTTTCCACGCAAGTCACTACCAAAAATAACGTTACCTCCGTTGTATGCCTTATATGTAGAGAATAGCTTTCGGTTCCCTGTCATGTGCCTCGAGCATCCACTATCCTTGATCCATTCGTCAGGCTCCAAGTCAATTCCAAGGCATATTTCGTCGGTTGCTTTTGCCATGAAACACTTTTCTTCACTTGGTTTTTCCACTTCTTCTTTGTCACTATCACTCCATGTTCTACTAACAAATGCACCTTGATTATCATAACTCGGCGGCTTTAGACATTCACCAACGAGATGATTTGGACTTCCACATCTAAAGCATTTTCTTTTCACGTAATTGTCACTTCTATTTCTTTGGAACGATTTTCTATCGTCATGTGATGATCTAGTGAATCTTCCTCGTCTCTTGAAGAACTTCTTGAATTCTCTTACGGCCATTGCATATTCTTTGTCTTCACTTTCGTCACTTGAATCATCATCATCACTAGGTTCCTTTTTGGCTTTTAAAACAATGGATTTGGTTTGTTCTTTCTTGACTTTGATCGTTTCCGAATCTCTTCTTATGATTTCTTCATGAACCTTCAAGTTGCCAATTAGTTCATCTAGTGATAACGTCATCAAGTTCTTTGATTCTTCAATTGCCGTGACCTTAGCTCGCCATTTTGGATGCAATGCCCTAAGAAATTTCCTAACACAATTTTTACTTGAAAATGTCTCATCAAGTGCTTTTAAACTTGTGATGATAGTGTTAAACTTAGCAAAAGCATTATCAATTGATTCCTCTTCCGGAATCGTAAATTGTTCATATTGTTGCACAAGAAGATCTATTTTATTATCTTTGACTTGGCTATTACCTTGGTGAGTAATTAGTAAAGAATCCCAAATTTCTTTGGCGGTTTTACACATAAAAATTCTTTCATATTCTTTGTGTGGTAACGCATTATAAATTACCATTTTAGCCTCATTATTTTTTGCTAATTTCTTTTTCAAATCATCATTTTGTTCTTCAAAAGATACAATTTCATTCATTTTAGTTTCAACATTATATTGAATAGGAGGAAAATCACCAAAGGTAATAATATGCCAAAGATCAAGATCTTTTGATTTCACATACGTTTCGAATCTATTTTTCCAATATAAAAATCCATCACTTTCAAATAGTGGTGGTCTTTGCATAGATTGCCCTTCTAAATATTTTTCAGATTCCATAGATCGTTACAAGTTTTAAAATACAATATATTTTAAAAATCTTGCTAGACGTGGCTCTGATACCAATTGTGAAAAACTAGAAGGGGGGGGGGTTGAATAGTTTTACGTCTTTTTAATTAGTTGTAAAAAGAGTTTTAGTGTTTACTTAATTTTTAAAACTTAGATTCGATAATATGTGATCTCAAGTATTGCACAATACAAACAAATATCAATACGAAATATATAACAATGATAAGTAATGAAATAAGTAAGAGATGGAAAGATCGAACCGCGAGACAAGAGATTTATAGTGGTTCGGCTACAAGGACACCTTCCTTGCCCTACTCCACTCCCCGAGCACCTAACTCGAGAGTTTTCTTCACTATATCAACAAGCTCCCTTATGGCGGAGAAAACCTTACACACCAATTTACACACCAATATACACACCAATTTACACACCAATCTACACACCAATCTACACACCACAACACCTTCACACCTAAGTCACAACTTCTACACACCTTCTTCAAATCAATCTACTTCACAACTAACTACTTCAACTCTATCTTCTTCACACCAATAGATTTCCTAGTTTTTCTTCTTCACACCAAGCTATCAACTAATCACACAATCTATATCTAACACAACTATCTACAAGCAAATATTCACAACAATCTTCACAAAGAATATGTAAATAATCTTGATGATACACCAACAACTTGGATGTGGAGATCACAACAAGTTGTAATACTTCTTGTCTAGGAAGATAGAAGTATTCTTCTCTTGCACTTGAGAGGATGGAAATTGGATCACTTTGAAACAAAGAATATATACACTTATGATCAAAGGATGAGAGAATAGAGAAATAGATCTAGATCAGAAAGTTTAGAAGTGCAAAAGGTGAGGAAAAATTGTGAACTGATCCAGTATTTATAGGGGAGAAAAACACTGTTCTGGAGCGTGGCCGGTCCCCTTAATGATTAAGGGGGCCGCCCATTTCAGAACGTTGGTTTTTCTTGTCTTTTAGTGGGGAATATTTTTCTGGATAGAATTTGCCATTTTTGGTTGGAAATTTGAAATCATATATTTATTATGAATTAAACATATTCTTTTAATTCCAAAAGTAATTTTGTAAAAGATATAAGATGTTTAATACATTTTATAAAAACTCTAGTGATTAGAAAAATTTCCTTTGATCATGAAATGTAATAAACCCTTTGTTTATTCATACCTTAAGTGATATGGAAGCAAAGACAAATATTAAGCACTAAAAACTTGTTTACGTCATAAGTTTTAGATTAATGAGTTTATGCTTTGTAATTATCAAACCATAGAGACATTGTTAATATGCTAACAATGTTTTAAGACATTATTTATGTCAACAGACCGGTAGTCTTGGCTGCAACAGTAACCAGGGTCCGGTTCGCCCGCCAAAGCACGGTAAGACACAAATCCCCGTTTTGATATCCGAATAATGTCGAATGTTTTGGAAGATAAATGGGATGAGAAAAATCTGGAAACTTTGAGATTATCAAAGTCTAAGGCGGTGGATCTATAGTCAACGGTTAATTGTTATTGTTTGAGAATGGGCCTATCATAAGAGTGGATCAGGCTACATCAGGCAGCCCAAGTAAAAAGCATAACCCATGCACTGAAATTAGCATCGAAACGGTGCCGTATTTGCTTGTAAATAATATATATATTAATGTAGATGGGTAGATTAACTGGGGTGAAAATTCTGAAGATGTTAAACAAATGCAAAAATTGGTCAAAGGGATGGGGTTGAGGGTGAGTATTAGTTGGTTTGTGTGGGCCCAACAAGCTGACGTGTGCCAATCATATGGGGCCCATAAAGTTAGGCGGTCATATTGTATAACATTAAAGGTTACAACAAGTTTTGTTGGTTATATTAGCATTTTTGAGACTTCATTACCTAACATTAAAAAATTTTCAAAGTTCGTTACTTATCTGTGTAATTTTCCCTTATTTTAACTTGTGCCCCGAACACAAGTTAAGCACACAAATCATGTGAAATGTTTTTCTAACTTATGCCCCGGGCACAAGTTAAGCACATCAAAAAGACGGTGGGATTTTCAAAAAAGGATGGCCGGACTCACACAAAAGTACAGCCGGTCCCATGTCTTTTATTTGAAAAGTGTACTTTTATGTGGGTCCGGCCGTCTTTTTCCGTGAGTCATACCGTCCTTTTGGTGTGCTTGGGCACAAGTTAAAAAAACCATTATGTTAAATATTTGTAACAAGTTTTTCTTAGCCGGTGCTTCGTTGCGGGTTTAGATTTAATTAATGAACTATTAAAATAATCGCAAGTAACAACAAAGGTGTTTTTTATAACTTTTCAAAGACTATTTTTATAACTAAAGAGGTGGATATATATATATATATATATATATATATATATATATATATATATATATATATATATATATATATATATATATATATATTTTTTTTTTTTTTTTCTCTTACAGGAAAATCTTTAGATTTAACACAAAGAATGTTTTCGTGATAGTGTGTTAACATCAAAACACACAAGGACCTTTTTTACAAAACATAAAAAATGCAGGGACCATTCCTGCAAAAAACGCAAGGACCAGTTTTACCTTTTTTAGAATGTAATTTTCAAAAACTGTTTTAGCGAAAATGAAACACAAGACCATTTTTGCCAAACATAAAACAACATGGACCATTTTTGCCGTTTTTCAAAATGTTTACTGAACAGTAACATTTCCTATAAAAAAAAGAAATGCTAGACCCACATAAGAATTTCATAAAAAATTCACACGTTGATGTGTCAGGCAGTAATTGATTTAATAAAAGAGAAGAGAGAAACTATATTAAAATTGATCAATTACTGCCTGACACATCAGTGTACAAACTTCTTTTGTGAGATTCTTACGTGGGTCTAGCATTCCTTTATAAAAAATGTGACTATCAGCTTAAAGGCTAAGGGTGCGTTTGGTTTAAAGGTTTAGATTTAAAGTAACGGATTCAAAGAAATAAGTACACTCCATTGTCACATTTCAACACGAAACATATACTTTCCTATAACTACACGAATAGTTTAATATTTAGTTTTATAATTTTATACCGTGTCCCGAGTATAATCAATAGTTTCAACCAACTCATTTTCGGTTTCAATCTTTTTTGGTTGGGGTTTAGCTTAATCTACCACAGTTTCTTCTTCGGTTGACCTAAGTCAAACCATATACGCAACAAGTTTGAGTCATTTTTAGACTCGTATATCAGCTGGTTCCAAATAAGATGACTTTGCCAGAAAAAACTACGTTTTTTAAAACGGACGAACGCTTTCGTAAATTGAACCTCAGTGAGTGTCAACATACATTCCACATATTGTCCAAAATAAAACGCGTAAACTCGTCAATGTTACCGATTATCACGATTTATGCAACAATTATTTTAATTTTGAGATTCAACCCGATAGAAAAGTCCTGAAATTGCATAACATTTATTATGACACAATATGAAACACCATCACATTTATTGCCAAAGATAGAAATCTAGTGACACTGACTAAAGAGAAATAAATACTTCAAGATATGCAACAAATAAGATAACATTGTTTACGACTATAAAAAAAATTAATAACTCACAATATGGAAAAAGATTGAGAGACCTAAAAGGCATGACTAATTTTGTGTCTAACTTATGTGTCATTACTTCATTAGATTGTGAAGAAGTGAGTCTAGTTAATACAACCAATGAATTGTTGTTACATATATTTAGGCACAAAATTAAACATAACTTTTAGATGTGCCAATCATTTCTCCTCACAATATATGGGTGTCACATGACAAGAAATGATATACTCTTTTTCTTACTTAAAACTAACTGTTCAAATTAAAAAGACACTTCTAATATTTTTGTGTAAAATAGGAATAAAGGATGACCAATAAGAATAAAATGCAAAAAGATATAATATCCAAAAAGACAAATTATCCTTAGAGTTTAAGGTGTGGTAACACCTATTAGGCGCCAAACAAAGATATAATATCCAAAAGACAAATTATCCTTAGAGCTCCAAACAAACATGGAAAGTTTTTGGCCGGAGCCAAAGAGATGCCATCATAACTCTCCCTTTGCGCCGTCGTGCAAGTGAAACTCGTGGCTTAAGCCAAACCAAGTATCTTTTTCTTTTTTCTTTTCTTTTTAGTTGGCTTTTTATGTTTTAATTTGGTATGGTGAATCTCAAAAGAGATGTTTTGACTTGAGTGATGAGTGATAAAGTATTTTCATGTGTGAGTGATAACAGAAGTAAAAAAAACGAGAATACTGAGATAACAATGAAATGGTTCTTTAGCTTAAGGCACCACACCTTACTTTCTTAATACAAAATATTCAACGTTATTGATCATTTAACAATTTTTTGAAAAATCTACTCTAGTTCGATATTCAAACCAATGAAAAGTCCTAAAATTACATAACATTTTGTCATTTTATCTAGAAACAAAATAAGGAACCTATGCATTTATTGCTAAAGATAGAAAATCTTGTGAACTGACAAAGAGAAATAACTACTTCAATAATTTTTTCTACATTTATCATAAAAAATTGACCAATATCTATATTTTTGAAATATACCAATATCTGTATCACCCATAGAGGCGCACATTTTGGTTATACCGGTTTCGGTTGGAATCAAACGGTCAAAAACCAGTTTTGACTCAAATCGGTTATGTTTGAAACTGGTTTTGATCATGAAAAAGTGGTTCCATAACCCTGAACCGGTTTGGTTTAAATCGCTTTAAATCGGTTTGAAACCAAACCGGTTCGGTTTAAACCAGTTCTTAAACCGGTTGACATTTAAACATGCAAACCAGTTTTCAAACGGCCGATTCGATTATATTAAAACCGGTTCCCCAAAACCAGTTTTCATAAAAACCGGTTTCGGTTTTTTTTTTTTTTTTTTTTTTTCTAGTTCAGTTCAAAACCACTTAATATATGCACATCTAAATACCCATATAATATGTGTCCCAACATGACCAATCAAACCCCATTAAAATATTATTGCATCTTCAAAAACAAGCCAATAATAACTTTCCCAAACACAATCCAACAAATCATTACAAAATAAAAAAACACAAACAAATGTCAAATCTCCAATCCTATATTTACAAAATCAAACTTCCCATAACACAATTTTCCATATCTTCATTTCCAAAAACATTGTAACACCACAACACAAACACAAATGTTGCCACCACAAGATTATCAAGAAACACAAGAACAAACACCCCTTTTAATAAAAACAAACCAAACCCATAACACCATTCTACATGAAGATCAAGAAAATGATGACACCAACAACAACAATAATCTTGATGATGGTCTTCAAAGATTGGATTTTTATCTGCTTTTAATGGGTTTCAACCAAGATTCTGTTTTGAGATTTGGGTTATCATGGTTTATGTTTTTAATGATTGGTGTTGTGGTACCTGTGATTGTGCTTATGTTGACTACTAATTGTTTGAGATGTGATTTGTATCAAGTTAAGGGGTTTGAGCTTGTGGTTGTGTCTTCTCATGCTTGTTTGGCTGCTGTTGCTTTGCTTTGTTTGTCTCATAATTTGAGGAAATATGGAGTTAGGAAGTTTTTGTTTGTTGATCAGTATCATGGCCATGTTCAGAGGTTTTCTAAGGATTATGTCTTAAAGATTAATGTAAGTTGTTCATTTTTATGTTTTTTTTTTTTTTTTTTTTTTTTTTTTTTTTTTTGGTGAAATAGTTTGTGTAAGTATAAAGGTGGTATTTGTGATTGCCTAAGGGTTGTTTTTGTGTAGCTTTGAAGGTACCATAAACTTATTTTTGGGCTTATGAGCTTATTTGGCTTGGCTTATATTTTACAGGGATAATAACATAAAAATGTATCTAACTTTTTTCCGTTTTTGTTTATCTGTGTAGCAGTCTCTCTACTTCCGGGTTTATCCTGGGGTAGGGGTAGGACCTGTCTACATTTTACCTCCCCATACCCTGCCCCGGCGGGATTGGGTTTTGTTGTTGGTGTTGTTTATCTGTGTAGCCTCCTTTTTTTTTTTGCTATTAAAACACAAACCTTTCAAATTTCGACCTTTGTGTGTATATTGTTCATGTACAATGACCATTTTACCCTTCGATGTTAACAAGGTGGTTAAAAAACGTAAGGGTAGAATGGTCACAAAGTACACATAAAAGTCTGTGTTTTAATAGCAATAAAAAAAAGAAGGCTACACATGACAGCAAAATGGACAAGTTAGATATATATATATATATATATATATATATATATATATATATATATATATATATATATATATATATATTTTGTTATTATCCTTATTTTATAAGCTCATTTTTCCGCCTTTTTTATGTTATGAACTTCTTATGACTTAAAGACAGGAAATAACCTACAGTAGAAAACATGAGCTTATGATATATAAGCCGAGTAGAATAAGCTCACAAGCTCAAAGATAAACTTATACAAACACCCCCAGAAGATACTTAGTAAAAAAGTCTATTTTGTAGAATGAGCTGATTTGAATAAGCACTTTCAAGAGGTATTAATACTTAATAAGCAATCCCAAACACCCCATAATAGATACGAAACCGATAGTTATGTTTGAATTTAGGATATTGTATATACACCTTTAGTACACTGAAGTCTATTATGCTTTTATTACATGTTTGACTGAATCTTTTTTCGAATGAGTATGATAATGATTAGGTGAATATGAGAAAGTTCAGGAATAAAGTTTGATTCTTTGCTTATCTGTTCCTAAGTATATGGTTCCTTATTACAAGGTATATAAATATTATAACTTAGATAATTGCTAGTAATAGTATCGTCCAATAATTTGATCATGGGACCCATAAAAGGTTTAAGGACATGTTTGGATGTCCGTATAAACTTGGTAATGCGATTTGAAGCCGTAATAGTTAGTTTTGAGTCTGTGGTTAAGAGTGATTCGGGGGTCTTTATAAGATAAGCAGTTTTGAGCGTTTGGAGTAAATAAGCACATAAACATAAGTAGGTTGCTACCTCCTTATGCATATAAGGGTATAAGCTGTTTATAATAAGCAATCCCAAACACCCCCTAATTCTGATATCGTCATGTGAACTTTTTGTTTGATTATCGAAATAAATATTGAAAGTCTTATGTTGATCTTAAATGCTTGAGCACTATGTCGAATTTATAACAACATCTCAATTAAAACATTTGTTAATTTAATTGCAGGAAGCTAAACGCGCCCTAGTAATATGGTTTCTTCCATGTCTAATATTGAAAATTGCTCGTGAAGTTGTTCGTATGATGTACATGCACCGTGAGTCATGGTGGCAATCTTTTGGCGTTCTATTCACTTTAACCGTTTCATGGACTTACGTGACCGTGATATTTTTATCATCCTGTTTAGTCTTCCATTTAGTATGCAATTTACAAATCATCCACTTTGATGACTATGGAAACCTTTTGGAAAGAGAAACCGATGTTTTGGTATTTATAGAAGAGCATGCTCGTTTACGCCATCATCTGTCAAAGATAAGCCATAGGTTCCGGATTTACCTTATACTTGTGTTCATAGTCGTCACCTCGAGCCAGTTTGCAACTTTATTTCAAATCACAGAATTTAGAGATAAAGTTACATTCATAAATGGCGGTGATTTTGCGGTAAAGTTCAATGCTTTCTCATTTCTTAAACATGAAAAAAGTTTTATTTTTATTTGATTTTTGTAGTCAAAGGAGTATGTTTGACTTGTAAAAAGTCAAAAGGTACGTATAATCGTGTATCATTAAAATTCTGCTTATTTTCTGACAGGTTTCCTCGATTGCACAAGTTGTGGGGGTGATTCTTTGTTTGAACGCTGCAGCGAAGATATCCCACAGGGCACAAGGCATTGCAGCATTAGCAAGTAGGTGGCATGCTTTAGCATCATGTGGTCCCGATGATAGGTCTCATATGAGACTTTCACATTCAAACGGAAACTTGCAGGCTGCAAGTAGCTTAATGAGATCGGTTTCTTCAGTAAGTGATATGGAAGCTATGAATTATGTTCCACTCCCTACAAACGCACAAGTCACGTCTTATTTATCTTCGTACCACAGGCGACAATCATTTCGTAAGTAAAAAAAAATATAAACTTTATATATTGTAGTGTAAAAAATTAAACATTTGGTCTTATAATGCATTTAAAGGAAACTTTTGTTGGTCCGGAAATCTTGTGTCTGCCATTGGTACAATTATCAAGAAATCAAACATACAATTATCAAGAAATCAAATTAATACAGTTTGACTTTTAAAGTCAAACATACAATTATCAAGAAATCAAATTAATAACAGCTTTGGTGAAAATTTAGATACAGAGATTCACTCATTACTTGTGTATTTTATAAATTTCATATAGTTCAAGTTATTTCTGGAAAAGTTTACTAGACTCTTGTCGACCTCAAAGGTCAAATTATTTTTATTTGACAATATGAATATAAGAACGCAAAACAAAGGAAATCTCAAACATGAAACATGTACCTGACTTATGTCATATTTTAAGGTTCATTTCACGTTATTTATCATTTTTAACTTGTGGGTCCCACTTGCACACGAGTTAACCCAATTTTTTTTGCAGTTATGTATCTGCAGAATAATCCAGGAGGCATTACTATATATGGTTGGACGTGTGACCGCAGTCTTATAAACACCATTTTCTTCATCGAGCTATCACTTGTTCTCTTTGTTCTTGGAAGGACAACCGTATTCACCACAGCCGAATGATTTTTCAATTTCAAGATTTTTTGAAATTTCCAGGTCATACTGTGAGCTTCTGTTCTTATTATCAACACAGTTTTGACAATGAGAATGCAGTGGGCTTAAACATGAGCGAGCCCATGTGTTTGTTTCTGTATAAATTGTATATGAGGTAATCAATTTATTGATCTTTTGTGTATAGTTGGTTTCATGTTATTTAAGTTTGAAATTTGGCTTATGATCATGACATCTTTATGGTCTGAAAAACCATCAAAAGATAACAAGTACTATGATCACCTTTTCTCGGCGTTCTAATCGTTTGTAAATAAAACTATACGAATATTTTGTGCATATTTGTTTGCAGTATAGATTGTACATTATGGGTTGTCGTTTTTCGACATATTTCAACTTGCTTTTTTCTTTCTTTAAGGTTATGAGGTTGAGAGGTTCTATATGAAAATAGCCACTAGTTCAATTGAGTTGGAGTGTAACTAACCAATGAAGTTGACATGTTGATGTTACTAAGTGACCATTTTTGGCAACTACAAGCATAGCCCAAATGACACCCTTTCATCCCAACCAAAAGTTCTTTAATATTTCATTATCCATTGATTATTTTTAAGACTAAATCAATAATTAAGTTTAGCATTAGATTATCTCAAAAAATCAAACATTGTATCTTTAAGAGGATAAACAAGTATTTACTCTACTAATAATTTGCATCAAGTCGCTTGTAGTGCGCTTCTGGCAAGATTGTACTTTTATAACCACTCACAGTTGCACCGATAATTGTCTTGTGACTACAATTACTAAAATGTGAGATGTCTCGAGTTGAATTTCTGCTAGGTGAAAACCTTGTGTCTAGTCAGAAACCATTATAAAACAAGACTGTACATTTATGACACCATTTCAATAATGAGTGTAGTCAAGATCATGCATCATTTTCTAGTTATTGATAGACATAATGTCTCCCACATCAAATAAATCTAAATGACATGATTACATACACAAAGACTGTAGAATATAAGCTTTGGATGCTTTTATTTTTATTTTTTTACTTTATTATTATTTTTTTTAATAAAAAATTAAAATAATTTTCTTGTTTGATCGAGTGAAGTGAGAGTAAATTTAAGGTAGAATTGAACGTTATTGTATGCACACATGTGCATCCATGCGATGTACCCATGTGATGTTTTCTTTTATAAAAAACTAACAATAAATCATTAATTCTTTATTTATGTTGTTTTGGATCAAGTGTTAAAAGCCTAAAACCCTATTAAGTGACAACTTTGTGACATTCTTTGGTGAGTCGATCCACCAACACGTCTTGCTTTTACTGCTATATCTGGAGTTACTTCATGTATTGCCTAACGTAAAATAGATAGTAGATTTGTTTTTGTCTTTTGTTAAAAAAAATTCACAGCTCGATAGATAATTTGATAAGCTAATGAATTTTTTCCCTATATTTGGGAATATGGTTAACCAACCTGTTAACTAATTGATTATGATAAAATTAGATTTTTGCACTTTTTTCTTCCGGAGGACCTCGACGTGACATGAGCTTGAAAGGGAATTCAAAAAATAATAATAACGAGCTGGGGCGCATTGTTGTGGGATTGTTGTGTTTAATATAAACTCGAAATAAAACGATCGATTATTTTATTTTTTTTTTTTGTTAGTAAGGATTAAATTTGCAAAAGATCGCTAACGGGGGACTAACGGTGGAATTTACAGCTAACTGAGGGACTGAAATCATAAATTAGTTAGTAACAGTGCTCAGTACTATTTGGCACTATGTTGCACTGTAGCAGCATTGTACTGCACTGTTTAACACTGTAGCAAGTGAATTTTCAATTTTAGCCCCTTAACGTGGCGTCCTGTTGCACAGTTAGTCCCAATGCTTGTTAGATAACGGTCGTTAAGGACTAACTTCGCAATTGATCACTAACCTCAGGGACTAAAATGGGGCAAACATAAAACTTGCGTGTGCATTGTTGCTACAGTAACCAAGTTGATTTTTAGAATATATTATAATAACAATTGTTAAATTTTATGGGCTATTATTCTGACAGTATGCAAGTGATTCACCAACCTAAAGGTCGTGTATTCAAGTCTTGTTTAAACCTCTGTGACCTGTTAATTCTTGAAGATCGACACAAGAAGCTAAGGTTACGTGTTACAAACAGAGTAAAATATTTTCACACTTGTATATTTGAGAGCTGATTATCACTGAAAGCACATATTTGAAAGAATGGAACAGTCATATAATTATAAGTTTATAAAAGTTGAAATGAAAATTTGCATGATACATATAAGAACAATTATGAAATCGACAACTTATAGAAATAGTGCTACCAGCAACACGAACACGAAGGTAACTTTATTGAGAAAGAAGATGGAAAGTAACCAATTCTTCTTATATAATCGGCTCTTTCACAAGTTTTAACAGCCTTTTCATTCATAGTAGCTTCAGCTTTTGCTCGTTTTTCCTCTGCTATCCTCCTCGTTGAAGCAAGTTTGTTTGTATACTTCTCTTGTGCTCGTGATTTCAGTCTTTCTGCCTTAGCCTAGCCGGAAAGTTAAGCAATAATTTCACAAAATCAGAAGTTTTTTGTAACACCCCAACCCGGCATGGGTCCGGAGCGCTACAGTATGGTGACATATCAAAGCATACAACGCAAGCAGAAGACTTAAAACATAAAGATTACAAGGGAAAAATCTAAAGGTACAAAGGAATACTAAAACTATAAAAGGAAAGAAGATACAAACTAAATCAAGTCTAATCTAATCCAAGTCCAAAACTAGTCCAGATGTAAATGGGCTTCTAATCATCGGGGTAGTCCACTAACGCTCCTATGCACTCTTCACCCAACCCAGCTTTCAACCTAAAACCTGCCACAGGAAAAGAAATGCGACTGAGCTTAAAAAGCCCAGTGAACAGATATATAACAAAACAAACGGATAAATGAAACACATATAAGTATGAGAAATAGGACATCATAAGCTTCTGCGGAAAGGAATATCATCTGTCAAATGCATAAGGGATCAACGATAACTGAACAAATATGATAAGTCAAATGAATAATGAGTATGAAGAGTCAAGTGATAATATGAATCATATAGTAACCAAAATCAAAGAGCACGTATCAACAAAGGCATGTCTACCAGAGTCACTCGAATAGACATAAAGAAACAAGGAAAGCCACGAGCCGACCTACACCAGTCACTCGAATAGGTCTCATACATACATACATACATAATCCATAATCACCTGTCAAAGGATACGGAGAGGGGAGACCTCTCAGTACCACATGGAGTAGCTAGCTCCCAAACGTGAAGGAGTAGAGAAGCACCTACCCACATTCACCATACATATATCCATATCATAACCCTACATAAACATAAGTGCTAGGATGCATCCATACGCCCCCATACATACATACATAATCCAGCAAAATCATATCATAAGTGCGCATAATCATATCATATCAAATGGGGACGCCGTGGATCAATCACACCTCCACAGAAAGTGTCATGCCATCGGTGCCTCGATGACACGCCCATGGTACCTCCATGAGTAGTTAGAAAAGTCTGACATAAGAAGAGAACGAAGCATACATACATAGAATCATAGCAGCATATCCAAATCATATCATAGCATAATCATAATCAAAGGAGAGTCAATGAATGTGAATCATAAATCAGAGGGATCATATCAAAGGTCATATCAAATGAATCATAAAGAATGAATCAACAAAAGGGAACATAGCAATGGCATAAGGAATCTTATAACATATAAATGATCAAGATCAAGTCATGAGAATGAAAGCACCCTTACTGAAAAAGGGTAGAATATCTGTACCTTAAACCGCCAACGTAACCATAACACAAGAATAGGAAGTCACTCCATCTTCAGCGCATCTACACGAATTAATGATCGGCTTATTATTAACTTGTTTTAAATCAGATTACTCATTTTAGTCGGCTTTCCATTTTTAGTAACTTTTCATTTATAACAGCTTTCCAAAAATAGTAAATTTCCAAAATTAGTAAGTTTCCACTTATAGTATACTTAACCACTTTAGGATTACAAATGATAATTACTTCAACTTAACGGTTTAATAATGACAATTTCATAGTTTAAGGTTTATTATGCCAATCTAGTAAAGTTTAGGGTTTATTGTGTCAATTTCTAAAGTTTAGGGTTTGAAACGTAAATTAATTAAATGCATGTTAGATTTACCATTTTACGCATTTAACCCTTTGTGTTTTGCATTCACATTTACTATCAAGTCCTATTATAAACTTATATCTATGCATGACCTGATCATATGTAGCAATAGGTTTTTATATGTATTCAAATATCAGATATGTATCAATAACAAAACTCACATACGATAAGAATGACAGGTCATGATCAACTTCTCACAACCTATGCATGCCCAACAACACACGTACGAAACACAACCCAACCCTAAACCCCTCGTTCACGACATACTTGGTTTATGATATATTAGGGTCGATAAAGGGCTGGAAACTAGACACAAAAACAGTCACCTAAACATGACACAAAACAGATTAAGAGGGCGTAGGTGTTCATGCGATTTTGTGTGATAAATATATAACGAGGCAACAAGCGTATTCCAACATGATTACAACAGGTTTCAAGGCATAGTTATTATCTTGTTTACACATGTGTATATGTCGAATTGAAAGAGAACAAAAAGGAAGTCAAATGACCTGGTGTCTGACTTGTAAGAAAGAAACCGAATCGGAACAGAACTAGGGCTCGTATCAACAACTATCAAGGGACTTCACCAACTTGCACTTCTCTCTTGGCACTAAAAACCTGCTACACTTCTTCTCTTCTCCTTGGAAGCAAAGATGGAATAAGAGTGTGTTTCTGGTCTTTGGTCGATGCAAATGAGAGAAGATGGGAGGGAGATATACGGTGTAAAATTTAGGATAGAGGCGTGTAATATAAAATGGTAATACCGTGTATAGTGATATGGTCAAGGGAGTATAATATCTTTTATCTTATGAGAAGATTTGGTGTTCCTTCTTATCCTCAGGAAATGAACGACACAAGGAAAAAGGGAGGCTTGGAATTCGGTTTGCACGTGAAAGAAATAAATAAGGGGATACCGAGTATTGGTTGAGCAAATCAAAGAACTAATCTTCAAACTTTCAAATAGATATGATCCAATCTCTTCATACTTTTAATTCGTGTAAATAGCTCACTAAGCGAAAAGGTCGGTTACCACAAGGAATGAAAAACATAGTGTGTACGTGTCAATTTTAGTTACATAGCTAGGATATAGGATTTTGGCAATTTCATTTTGCTATCTCGTATTTAATTTCTAACATAAGTATAATATATTACATTTATTAAATATAGTATTTATACATTCATATTACTTATTAAACTTTAATTTATAAACCCAAAATAAATAAATAAAATGTTAAACCATATTTTAGGGTGTTATATTTTTTTTATAGATCACATAATGAGTGGGTGTATGAAATTGCTTATCCTTTTTTTTTTTTTTTTTTTTTTTTTTTTTTTTTTTTTTTAACATACAAACGTTTTTGAGCCTTCGGATGATCATGATTCTCAACTTACATTTTAGAATAAATAAGTTGGTACCAGCTTATGTAAGAGGCAATCCCAAACACCCCATAAATCGGGTTCTTTCTTTTATCAAGTCATTTAACTATATAAAGTATCAGGCTTAAATGAAAAACACGAAATCGTTACCTCCATTCTTTTCATTTCCATCTCGGCTTTTCTCTTTTCATGATTATCCCAAGTTTGTATCTTCACCTCTTCTTGCTTGAACCTGTCAATCATAAGTAGTATAATACGGTAGGGATTTTGTTTAGGATACGGTAGGGATTTTGCAATTGGTAAGGCATGATTGTAGAAGAAAAATTCTTAATTTCTAGAATTCTAGCCCTTTTTATTACATGGCTTTTAAAGTCATGAAGTCTATTAGTAACCATGTAACATAGAAAACATATTGACCATTGGTCATTTTTGTATTAGTCATAAAGCCCCTTAGATGGCTTGTTACGAGAAAGGCGATGGCCGCCGCGTTGCAGGCGGGCTTGTTTTTTTTCCCGTGTTATTATTATTATTATTTTCGCAAGGAGATTTTACGTAAATAAGTTACAAACGTTTTTTTTCTCATTAAAAAACTGCTATCCCATAACCAAGATTCTTCCCTTCCTCATTCTAATCTAATCGCATGGTAAATGGGTGGGCGAAATGACGTGAGAAAATGAGCCTCTTAGTGGAGTCGAGTCCCTGAATATGCTTTGTAAATTTTTGTAAAGTTAATTCTTTTAATAAATTATCCAATTATAAATGTGCATTTATTAGCATAATCCTATGTAATATAACTTGCACATCTACTTAATGGTCTAAAATAATGTTTTTGCATATGTATAACATGGTAGTGATGAGACACTACAACATAGAAATGACATTATGAAAAAAAAAAATTGGACGCAATCTTTTGCCATAAAACTTTCTATTCATTGAAAGCAATACTTGGACATAAATGTTACTAGGAAAATTGTTATTCTCAGTTTGATATCCCTACATTACAGGCTTGAAACTGGGACGCAATACATATATTGCTGGTGTGTATGAAGCTGGGCCTCAACCTATTGTTACCGAATTTTCAACACCTAGGCCTGCATAAACAAAATATTATGAAATGAGTATTATAGTTGCCAAAGAATGCACAAATATAAGCATCACACTTAATAAGTAATTAACTTATGTCCAATTTGACTCCTTGGATTAACTATTAAATACTACGTAGTACATTTTTGTGCTCATAAAAGTATAACAGTTACCTGTAGTTAATATGCCTAAGATAAGCACAATGGTTAGAAATGTTCGGCATTCACGTCTAACACATATATATAGGCAAAACACATATTTTTTGTCAATAACTTACCTGGAACAACATGAAACGTCGTTGTAAATTGCAAGTAGCTATTCCGTTGCACACGCGTCATTCTGTCAATGCAAGTAAGTTTATGATAATATTATTAAGCAGTGGTGACTATGATGTTCAGACAAAGTTTCATTCTAAGAGTAAAGAATCTGGTAGCAAATTTACTGGTATATCAAGTTCACTACCCAAAGTGCTAAGCAAAGCCGTACCTAAACAAACCGAAGACACCGAGGGACGCCAGGTAAGTAAGACTGAACACAGTTATTGTTCATTGCCTCTATTAATCCTAATTTTGTACTACATGTGTCACCTTAGAATGCATCTCTAAAGTCTGCAAGCCCACCAAGATACAAATTTGCTTATTTGATACTCTTATCACTACATTAAAACCTAAAATTGTATTTATGTTTAACCTAAAACGCTTCATATATTTATTTTTCCATGAGCATTAAAAAATAAGGAAATCCAAACACTTTGTACATAAGTGATTATTTTTAAGCAGAAATAGTAACCAATCCTAAACACCGAGAATATCTCAGCTTCATCCGAGATCTAATGGTCACTCGTCACAGACTCAATGATTTTGTTGTACTAATTCTTTCACACACACACATACCAGAATCTTCTCAAACATTTACAGACACATACAGTCAAATCAGATCATCAAAACGTGAGCAAAGCAAGCAGCAAGAAAGTTGACATTACCAATGGATCAACACAGCAGACATAAGAAAATACATGGAAGGATCAAGCAAGCACGTTGTCAGCAAACCGTGCTATAAGGAGTGACAACATCGCATGTGAGGCTCCGGCAGGCAAGGGACCGAAAAAGGATACGTTCGCCATGGCTGCAACTGTAGTAACCTGCCACGCCAACGTTCGGAGAATCTCAGCTTCAACCCCGTGCCACGTAATCAATGACAACATCATTTTCATGCCGTAAAGGCAATTGGGATCCCAAATCATAAACCTGCAAGTAAATTATTTTCATCAAACACGACAGCGACAATTATTATCACTTTTAGATGAATTAAATTTGCAAAATATATGTTGGACAGTATATATTCCGCGCGCTTTGGAAACATCCCATAGCTCAGTTGGTATCAAACAAGTATATAGCAAACATAGTAACTCAATCCAAACACGTTTGAAGTAAAGCAATTTTCGAGTTTCTATAATAAAGTTACTTACTGTATTATTTTAATGAAGAGTATCACTTGGTCCAACCGAAAGACTGCGACTATTGTTGGAGGCCAGGGAAGTGGGAAGGTTTCTTGATTCTGCATTTGTACCTACAACGACAGACACAGTAAAATTAAGGTTACTCAAACAAACTTTCATATATCGTAGTTAGTGAAGTATCCAATACCACAGCTGCTGAGGCTGCATATATGTACCTGTGCTATTAAGTTGCGGCGTTGATCCATATTTGGCACCAAAAGACATAAGCCTAACCACAGGTCATATGATTCTATAGCAGCTAGCATGCAGGGAAATATATATGCCGTTTGATGAGTATTTGTTACACCACGTTACAAAGAATTAGTCTATGATTCGCCTCCATTGTTTATTTATATAGAAAAGACTGACGTAAACCTAGAATATTGCTAAGCTCTCACTCCCAACTGGATATTTTGAGCAAATCTTCATCCACGACAGAACACAATGGAACGGACTATTAAGATGAGTATAAGCAAGGATTCCTACACATCCATTTATATTTCAGCATAACAGTTTACCATTGCATAAAAAAAGGAAATTATGTTGGGTTTTGGGCCGTTAATTTTATCGTTTTAGGAAGTGTGACTCTTACCTGAGGTTTTGTATGTCAATGTTTCGGCGAGATATTATGCTGGTAGTTGCATCGCCGAATTTTCTTATTGTGCCAATGTTACGGCTGTTACACACAGTCTGGTAAAAACAAAATTTCTGTTAGCACAGCAAACAATTCTGTGTGTTTACTTTACATATCGTTTGTATCATACCTGTCAGAATAGGAAAATAGGTTCTCGAGTGTCTGCTCTGCGACGTACTTCGTTATAACCCGCAAAATTTAAGTGGTGTTTAGGGAAAACGTCGTAGTGTATTGGAGCAGCTTGCGTGTATCTTCCAAATAGTAGGGCGATCTTCTTATCGAGTGCCCGCTGCTGATTACATAAGATCAATGTTAATAATCGAAATGAGAAAAAAATGCCGGATAGTTTCTAAAAGCGTGCGAATTTAATCAAAGTTGCTAAAAAAAATTTGTGCAACTTTGATTAAATTTTAATTCGATCGGGTATAGACGGGCGGAAAAAATAGTTCATCAAGTTTTTTACCGCATTTTTCCTCTAATAAAGCCGAGCTAGACAATGTATGTATGCTAGAACCACATCCGCGGCAACGCATCAGCAGAACCGCATCTGCAGCAAGGCACATTAGTAGCATGCAGTACCAATAGTGATACCAACAGCAAGTGGCAGGCCGCAACAGCAAGTGGAGTCATCAACTCAGAATAAACAATCATATCTCTAATTTCCAGCTCGGTCTAGGAAATAATGCCATGTGCGCTTCACTGTGAACACATTAATAGCTTCCACTCAACATAACGGCGGTGACAATCTTCCCCTGCATTGGCAAGAAAGATACGGAGTAATATTTATTTCATTTGTACAACATGGAGGAAAGGAATGTATCGTAACACAATAGTAAAGGCGGCAATTCCGACCCATTCCTTAAATGGGTCAATTTCAGTTTTTTGTTCTTAAATTAGCTAGAAAGGAATTGGGTCAAACAGTAACTAATTATTTGGGCAAGTAGTATTACTTATTCAAATTACAATATTTACTATGTGCAAAACTGTATTGCAAAAATATTGTTCCAAACATTGCAAAATAGAGTTTGTATCAGTTAAGTAGTTAATTTCTTTATCGTTGGAAAATAAAGTGCCGTATTTGCTAACTTAAGTTAGTAACATATGGTTGCTAACTTAAGTTAGCATGACCTATTTGTGGCCTCTCACCTAACCTACTACTGGAACGTGAAGAGATAAAGATCGTAATTCTAGCTTAATACAGAAATATAATATGTTAGGCACGGTAATTAGATCAAATTTATGTTATAAGTAATACGGGAATGCTAGCACCGTTTAGATGTGACAATACCTGTTAAGTGTTCATAGTAAGCAGGAGCAGCAAGTATATTTCTAATGTGCATTGATAGTGCAGGGAAAATGTTATCAGCAAATAAAATATGCACCTATGTCTAGGATAAACATGCTATGCTAAAAGGCACTGTCTTAGGTAAACATTAGGTCTGCTAATATCCTGGAGATCTACAATGAACATCAACTATAGCATTGATAAAATGAAGGTACGACAGATATGAAATAGGTAAGCAATTATTATAATAGTCTGCAAAAAAGAAATAGGTATATCTGAAATTGGCTCTATCCATATAACCAAGTTGTAAATCTAAGTTGCAGAAGATATAAACGTAAACGTAATTACCTTTAGCTTGGTATATATATACCTGTCGGGGTGCGTTCACGTGTTTTTCATATAATCAATTAGAAGGCCACATATCACACATAGACATTGTAGACAATAATGTTTTGTCTTTGGATTTAGTAAGGCTCAGATATGTATTCTGTCATTCATGCTGAATGCGGCCGCCATGGCTGCAACGCGGGTCTGTGCCAGGCTTACGCATAGAAGAGCTAAGAAGCTGAAGTATCATCATCGCCACAAATTGTTCCAAAGTCAGTCAGGAAATAGAGGATACAACCGCCATGGCTGCAACCGGAATAGGCTGCCTTGCCAACATGCGGCTTATCTCGCATTAGAGTATATACTAACTCCCGTGACGAACGATGCCGTATAGGCCCAAGGTTATTATCAACACAAAGCACACTTTTAAAGAGCACTGACCACATATTGCAGCATGTGGCTGCTAACATGAATGATAGCCCCGCCACGCCTGCAAAACCATTATACCAGCAAGCCTTCTAAGGTAGGCTCAGATATGGTAGCAAACGGAAAAAAACAGGTGGACCCGCATGGCTGCAACGCTGAGGCGTTGCTATGCCAAGATGCGGGGAATATCACTTTTAATCCGACTGATACAATAGCAAGCTAAAGGTAATTATGTAAACGTAAACGCGACATGAGTGACAATAGAAAATTGTTTCTTGTTGATCATTGAAACATAAACAGTTAGGCTCAGATTAGTAACAGCGGACTGGGTTATAAAAACTTGTGAGCTTCACCATGGCTGCAAATAGACTCGGTTGCATAGCAAATGGTTATACCACGCCGTCCGGTCATTGCCTCGCCAGGTTACTTGCAAGCTTTCAGGGCCAATTTCATTTCCATCATATTATAACAATCATCAAAGTCCGTTTATTATCATCATTGCCTTTTCCAAAAGGAGTATCTCATATTCATTAGATTATAACAATTTTATTTTCATCAGATTATAGCAATCACCAATTTCATTTCCATCAATATTAATCAGCCGCATATTCAGCCACATATTGAACACATACTAACAAAAAAAGGGACAAATCAAAAGTCTGAACACTATATCGTAATAAAACTGAACCAAGAAGAGGGTATACCTTTATGCAAACACTAATCAACAATAAACTAACCAACCACACCATCAGCAGAAACCCCTAAATCGGAACCTCGAAAAGAGATAGAGCTGGTATTTTATTGACCGGACCTCTTTTGCCAATAAACCCCGCCATGACTGCAACCACAAATTAGATGTGGCTACCCCGCCAAGATACGGGGTTTGACCGTCGCTAAGATTTTGCCTGGTACACTGTTTTGGATCTAGGGTTTGATACAGTAGATCCAAAAAAGCTAAGAAACACCGATTGTGAATATTCTGGAAGTAAATAAACGCAACAAATACCTTGTACTTGGCAACAATTGCGGATCATTCAAGATGGATCAAGGCTAAAGAAAGCGGGCCTTAGCAGCCCAGAATATTTGGCGGGAAACCCACGCCGAAAACGGCGTCGTCTGAATGGGTTTTAATATAAACTTGTAATTAGTCATAAACGTCTTAACAATGTAACAATGTAACTAAATGGTTTGTTATTTCTTATTTGGGAAATGTTTTTGGTCTTAAAATTTTTAAGACTTCCTTTTTTATAAGTCTTAAATGCATTAGTATGTAGTATAGAAGTATAGATATTGTTCACAATACTAGTTATAAAATGTTAATTAATAAGAAAATAATCTTTTTTTTAAATACAATTATTACTAAATAAAGTATGAATGCATTTTTTTGAAATAAAAAATTCACGATAGGAATTTTGTTTTATTATATAAAAGATTAGTCAATACAATATTGGTCAATACGCTTTGTAATAAAACGGGCCATTAATTGGGCTCCCAGTAAATGACGCAATGGTGACTAACGAATGTATTAATAATTTGACATTAAAGTGTACGGATCCTCCGAACTGCTTTTCGCACAACCGAAAAAAGTACAAGCTTTATTACGATTCCAATAAAAAGTAAGCAATTCATTCGTTCATTATTCACTGTTAATTATTGAATAGTAAATTTGGTTAATTAGTGTATTTGTTTACTTTTAGGAAGAAGATTTTATCGTATGTTATTGTTTTTATGGCGATTTCAGAGTCGTTTGTTCGACAATGTCCTTTGGATAAGCCGGTTTTCTGTTTAGATAATTGCCCTGGTATGGATGTTACTTTTTGTTATATTCAAACTACTTTAGACCCATTCTTAAAGTATGACCCATTTGACTCATGACCCGTTTGGCCCATAACACATTTGACCCATGACCCAAACCGACCCGACCCATTTACCACCTCTAGTAGTAATAGAAAATTGAGCAGAAAGTACTAACGTTTCCTGTAGAGCCGTAGAGGAAAACTAAGAGGTATGATGGGGTGAAGTTGTAAGCATAAGCTGTGTAGTTTCATTCGAATACTCAAACAAATTGCTGCATATGGGTAACTGCGGGTAATATATATTTGCTATGTGTTTATATTAAGCTCATATTATTATTCTTATTTGTTGTTCGTTACTTATATTTACAAGTTCAATTGATAAGCTTGTAAGCCAAAAAAAAAAAAAAAAAAGTGAGTATGAGGTTTTCCACCCCTGAAAATAGGCTAATACAACCACCCCTAGGTTTCAGGTCTCATAATAATGTGACATTGCTACCCGGATCTGGTAAACACTTTCGTTGATTGTAATTCTTATCCCAAAAATTAGCTGTTTGATAATGTTTTGGTAGTTTATTAGCTAATGTTTTTGTGTGAGATTAATATCTAAATATGTGTTTGTTGTTGATTAATTGTTGAGGGCACTAATTTGACCATATGTAATTTCAGGCCGCTTACTAGTTTCAATGGAAGAAAACTGTCCTACAAATAAAAGAAAAGTTTCAACGGAAGAAAATTCGGTCACAAAAAGAACAAAAGTTTTAGCGGAAAGGAAGTGCATTACAAAAAGAGTTTCAATGGAAGAAAACTCTCCTGTTACGAAAAAAAGAAAAATTTCAATTGAAATAAATTTGGTCACAAAAAAAATAAAAGTTGTAGCGGAAAAGAAGTGTGTTACAGAAAGAGTTTCAATGGAAGAGAACTCTTCTGTTACAAAAAAAAAAGAAAAATTTCAATGGAAGAGATTATCCCTGAGGAAATAATTGAGCAAATACTGGTAAGATTGGACGTGGAGGATCTCATTAGATGCAAGAGTGTATGTAAGTCATGGAAATCTTTGATCTCCCAGCTTAGTTTTATCAAAGCTCATTTGAACTATTGTAACAACAGCAATGATAATCCACATACAAGGATTGACCAGGTTATTGTACCAGTTCACTGCCGTAAAGTTGGTCAAGAATACTATATTGTTGGTTATTCAAATGGCCTCGTATGTATGAATAGTTTTCATGGCAATGAATTTATAGTAGCCAATCCGTGGACTAGAGAAGAGAGAATGGTGCAAAAACATCTAGCTTCCAATGAATCATGTTGGGGTTTTGGGTATGATATAGTTACAAATGATTATAAGATTGTGTTCGGGGTCAAGGAAGGTGAGTATCGGACATCTTTCCAAGTATTGTCTTTGAAATCAAATGTTTGGAAACATATTGGCCACGTGAACTATACATGTATGTCCGCTGGAGAGCTTGCTACTTTATGCAATGGGGCACTTCACTGGCTTATGCATCGTGGATTTCATGAAAACTCATTCATTATTTCTTTTGATTTATCCAAAGAGGTATTTAAAGAAATTCCCCAACCTGATGACGCAAGGTATAATCCTAATAAAGAGGATATTCCGAGCGAGGATATGCTGGTGGGGATTAAGGATGAATGTCTTTGCATATGCCGTACTGATCTTCATGACCACCCTAATATGTGGATAATGCAGAAGTACAATGTAAAAGAGTCTTGGGTAACATTGGGGAGTAATTGCCAATGGAAGGCTGATTATTTTTATTCCATGGGCGAAGACAAAGTGAAGAATGACATTAGCAGGTCGATTCATTATGATACATGGTTTTTAAAAAAGTGCATGTATGTACCTACTACTACTGTTATGCAGAGCCTTATATCTCCTCAAGTCCTCATTCAAGCGGGCAATGAATATGCAGGTTCTTACTTTTAAAAAAGTGCATGTATATAGTGTGGTTCTTTTTTGGTGTTAAACATTGATAGTTGGTGCAACTCGTATGTTTACATTGCATATTGCTTTGGTTTGTGTATGATATTTACATTTACATATTGCCAATGATTCTAGATTGTTAAGCTTATTATGATCAAAATAAAATATAATGTTGAGCTGATTTTGTGTATCTTATAGAAAACGTACTTATAAAGAAAAACGTACTTAGAACTGACTTTTAAACTTGATAACTCTTCTTATTCAAGCAAGAATTGCAAGGAATTAAACAACCTCTATGTTGTGGAATTCATATAGAGTATAACAAACAATTATATATAAATATGTGGTTTTTTATGGTTACAGCTAAAGTATATTACAAAAAGAATTTCATCCGATAATCATTCCTCATAGCACTATATACAAAAACAATTATAGGCAAGTGTGCTACAGTAGATCTACAGTATCTTTTGGTCTGTACGGATTCAGTCTGCAAGTTTAAGGTTTCTGTGATTGGGCTGCACTATGTCGATTGGTACAGGTTTTGCAATTACGTCATATATGGTCCTTTATTCATGTGGTTTCTTATGTCACCGGGTCAAGGAATGTTTGAGATTCTGGTATTGGTTTTAGGGTGTTTGGTATTGTACCAGTGGGTGTTGGTGTTTGGCATTGCACCGGTGGGTGTTGTAAGTCAACTGGTTCTGGATGTTTGGCATGCACCAGTGGGTGTTGTAAGTGCGGACAGAGAGAAGTCGTGTCTGTGTGTTTGGTTCTGCAAGTTAACTGGTTCTTCAAGCGGCTGCAAAGTGTGTACTGCTCATATCGGTACCAGCTTATGTTCGGGGTACTGCTGATATTGGTGTTGTCTTGTGATCTGCAAATTTTCATGTACTTTGTCCATTAATGTGTTCGGTTATTGTGATTTGTATGGTGGCCCTGGTCCTTTTATTTTTGGTCACATGGGATTAAAAGTGATGGGTATTGGGTCACTTTGGGTTTTATCATGCTGTGAGTGGTCATATGGGTTTGTTCTCTTTAATCATAGGTTTCAAGTTGGTCATTTTGTATTGGCACATTTCGTTTCTTGTTGCAATTCTCCTCAATATGCAGGGGTTTTGTTCTTTTGGTCTAGGGTCACTTTCTCAACCAGCTTGTTTGAGGATTGAGATGCCTTTAGTTTGTAATGTTTTGGTTGTGGTTATAAAACTGTTGCCTTTCAAATTTGAATAACCCTTTCATCCCAACCAAAAGTTCTCCAATTTTATATTATACATTGATTATATTTAAGGCTATATATAATAAAGTTTAGTATTAGATTATCTCAAAAAATCAAACATTGTATCTTTAAGAGGATAAACAAGTATTTACTCCGTTCCAAAAAAAAAAAAACAAGTATTTACTCTATTAATAATTTGCATCAAATCGCTTGTAGTGCGCTTCTGGCAAGATTGTACTTTCATAACCACTCACAGTTGCCCTGATAATTGTCTTGCAATTACTAAAATGTGAGATGTCTCGAGTTGAATTCGTGCTAGGTGAAAACCTTGTGTCTAGTCTGAGTCTGAGTCTGTGTGGCGGTAGATTTAAAGCCCGTAGATTGATCAGTCAAAAGATCGGAAACTATGGTAAACCAAGACTATACATTTATGACACCCTTTCAATAATGAGTGTAGTCAAGATCATGCATCATTTTCTTGTTATTGATGGACATAATGTCTCCCACATC
Organism: Artemisia argyi; assembly: GCA_030686995.1. NCBI lineage: Eukaryota > Viridiplantae > Streptophyta > Magnoliopsida > Asterales > Asteraceae > Artemisia > Artemisia argyi. The sequence continues at coordinate 193,333,583 of CM060683.1, read as the reverse complement.
AAATAAATCTAAATGACATGATTACATACACAAAGACTATGTAGAATATAAGCTTTGGATGCTTTTTTCTATAAAAAATAAAATACTTTTCTTGTTTGATCTTCAGTGAAGTGAGAGTAAATTTAAGGTAGAATTGAACGTTAATGTATGCACACATGTGCATCCATGTGATTGTATATGTACACGCATGTGATGTTTATTATAAAAAAAACTAACAATAAATCATATTAATTCTTTATTTATGTTGTTTTGGATCAAGTGTTAAAAGCCTAAAACCGTATTAAGTGACTGTCTTTGGTTAGTCGATTCACCTACACGTCTTGCTTTTGCTGCTATACCCGGAGTTACTTCATGTATTGCTTGATGTAAAACAGGATAGTTAATTTGTTTTTGTCTTTTGTTGAATTTTTTTCACGGCTCGATAGATAATTTGATAAGCTAATGATTTTTTTTTCCTGTTTGGGAATACGGTTAACCAACATGTTAACTAATCGATTACGATAAAATTGATCGAATTTTGCAGTTTTTTCTTCTGCAGTGCCTCGACGTGACATGAGCTTGAAAGGGAATTCAAAAGACAATAATAACAATTGTTAAATTTTATGGGCTATTGATCTGCCGGTATGCAAGTGACTCACCAACCTAAATGTCGTGTATTCAAGTCTTGCTTAAACCTTTGTGACCTGTTAATTCTTGAAGATCGACACAAGAAGCTAGCTAAGGTTCCTTGTTACATATTGAGTAAAAGATTATAACAATTGATATGAAATATTGCATGATACATATAAGAACAATCATGAAATCGACAACTAATAGAAATACTGCTACCAGCAACACGAACACGAAGGTAACTTTATTGAGAAAGAAGATGGCAAGTGACCAGTTCTCCTTATATAATCGGCTCTTTCACAAGTTTTAACAGCTTTTTCATTCATAGTAGCCTCAGCTTTTGCTCGTTTTTCCTCTGCTATCCTCCTCGTTGAAGCAAGTTTGTTTGTATACTTCTCTTGTGCTCGTGCTTTCAGTCTTTCTGCCTTAGCCTTGCCGAAAAGTTAAGCAACAATTTCACAAAATCAGAATGTCTATTCACAACATCAGTTTGTCTTTGCAAGATTGGTTTTTTTTATAGATCACATAATGAGTGGGTGTTTGGTATTGCTTATCGCAACGTTTTTGAGCCTTCGGATGATCATGATTCTCAACTTACATTTTTAGAATAAGTAAGTTGGAACCAGCTTATGTCAAACTGCTAATAAGCAGATAAGCACTTTATAAAGAGGCATTCTCAAACACCCCATAAGTCGGGTTCTTTCTTTTATCAAGTCATTTAACTATTCAAGTATCGGTCTTAAATGAAAAAAAACAAAATCCTTACCTCCATTCTTTTCATTTCCATCTCGGCTTTTCTCTTTTCATGATTCTCCCAAGCTTGTATCTTCACCTCTTCTTGCTTGAACCTGTCAATCATAAGTAGAAATACGTTACTCAATCATTATAGACTGATTATAGTGACTAAATACAGAAAGAGGGGATATAAATGCAGTAAAAGAATTTGTAAAAAAGGATTACCTTGCCATATATTTTGCGCGTTCCGCCTCATCCCAAGCCATTGCTCGTGTCTCAAGAGGATTCAACTTAGAACCTTGACTCGGGTTTCTATTTTCAACCACATTTTCACCATTACTTTCTTCATTTTCGCGCCCAAACCTCGTGGTTGTACTAGTGTCAACTCTTGATACAGGTGCAACCGTGGGTCCCACATTGCCTACATTAGGACCCGCCCTCACAGGAGTCGTTGAGCCAGAAGCAATAGGGCTACGTGCAGCAGGAGTTGTGGCTCTAACCGGTGTAGCCGATCTTGAAGGCTCTAGGCTACCCATAGGGGTCATTTCAGTCCCCATATCCCTCACACATATTGATCTAACAACCATAGAATCACCAAAATCAACTTTTTTCGTTTCTATCGCCCCATGATCATCATCTTCACTACTCGGGTAATCCTTTTTAGGAACCGGTGCTATTAATCTCCTATCATCCGCGTTTGAATCACGTGGTTCATCCAAGTGGCTCTTATCTACACCTCTAGACAAATTAACTAACCATTTTTGGGCATCATCCCATTTTGATGGCGTTGGTTTCCCTAAAGCCGTCCTGTGATGATGTGAGCCACGATTCGACCCATTTCCACCACCCTCTTGAGTTGATCCAAGATTCAAGATACCCTTATCCTCTATAGACCTCATAATCAATACCCTTGATCCAAAACCAAATTTTTACTACTTTTGCATAATCTTTATTACAGTCTATGCATATTAGCATACACTTTTTGAAACCATTTGGATAATCTTTATTATACACTAAACAGCAAAACTAAACACAACCCATATTGCAAAATCTATCCTTTGATTAAGTTAAGCATAAAGTGACCAAAACTATCAAGATTCAAGTACTTAAATCAGAAGTCAAATTCAAACTAAATGAGTGAAGTATGAGCTAAGGGTTTATGACTTATGAGTATCATGTACTAAACTTAACAACTACAAATTTAATGATAAGAAGCAAATATACAATCAAGAATCACCATAAACATATAAGAAGCTTGATCAAGTGACTTAGCTGAAGTTATGAGCTCAAAAGTAGCTAAATGCAACACACTGAACTGAGTTTAAATGCAACTTTCTAAATATAGAAAGATTGTGAAGTTGTATAGTCTTGAAGTGTGTATAATTTGTGTGAAATGTAGGCAAATTGTGTAAGAAACAAAGGGTTCAAAGAAAGATAAAAAAGAAAGCAGAGTATGAAGCCTTGAAGTAAGGTTACTAGTGTTCTTGAGATTTGTAAGACTATAGTTTAATATTACTACTTGAGAATAAAGATCTGGTTTAATAAAATATGTGAAGAAAGACTCAATATTTCTTTCTTTTTTACTAATCTTAGCTATGTGTGTTTTTGATATTTATTGTTTTTTCTTGTACAACATTTAACATTATTGAGCTAAACAAAATAATTGGTTCATGTTTCTCCTGGTAGTCCAATAATAACGACATGTAGTATAACGCGAAAATGACATAGTTAATTGTTGTTCATATGTATTTTATATCATGGTATTACTCGATTAGGTTTTACATGTTGACCGTGTAACTTGTTAAAGTGAAGCCACTATATACATTGATTTCTCGATGATTGGAAATTTAGAAAGCCTAAATATATGCTTAATTTCATGCATAAATCTGCATGACAGCATTTTGTTGGTTGTAGATAAAGAATCTACTTTCTCACAAACCGATAAAACGCTGTCACATATGTTTAGACATGAAATTAGTCCTTCTTTACGACTACCAATCATTTCTCTGTTTTTTTTTAACAAATCTTTAAGTGGATAACATAATGGCGAAAAAGAAGGTAAAAGTACTTGCTCACTTTCCCATATATGCAATTATGAAGTAGTACTCACTGAAATAAACAAAGTACATGGATATAGTAAAGATTTAGTTTGTGCCATATTAACGGTAACAATGAGTAGTACAATGACACGTGGACGGACAAGATTAGCAAAGTACCATATTGTGGGCCATAGGGTTTGGTTGTCTCTGAAATATAACACATGGTGTTATGGCTTGTGGCTGAGTTAAGGAATGTAGATACCAAATTTAAGTTATGGGTCCTAAATAATAGCCAATGTCTCCTTGACCATTTAAGGTGTGGTGGGGTAGAGTCGTTTTGCATGGTGGATTGGTGGTGCAACACTGCAAGAGTGCAAGTAGCCTACAAGGAATACAGTATGATAGTCAGTGGCGCAGCTTTTAAGGGGCCGGGGGCGTCCGACCTTCCGAAATTTTTTTTGCGATGCAGGGGGTATATAGTTTTCGTGTAGAAAAATTTCGATATATTCGGTTTCGACCCCCCGAAAATTTCGGTATACCTGAAATATAGCCTTAGGAAAAAAAAATTTAGATCCCGACCCCCCACTTAAAAATTCCAAGCTTCGCCACTGATGATAGTGTCATTTTCAGTGCTATTAAATGACACCGAATTTTATCTCACACCCTAGTTCAGTATGTGGTTGTTAGCGGTATTTGGACGATGCTGCTTTTTAATGCGTTTGAGTGTGTATGTGTGTATTTTATAATGTTTTAATTGTTCAGTTTTCAGTGTTATGAGTGCGGGTAAAGTGTGGTTTGGTGTTATTCTCGTTGTCATGCAGGCATTGAGTGAATGACACCAATTCTCGATTTCACCACACATATGGCTGGACTTAATAGGCACATGAGTGACCGAGTCAATGCTTATGTGGCGCCTTCAGTGACCTAGTTCCTTTATTACCTCAAGCTCCATAGACTAGGTCAGCTAAAAAAAAAAAAAAAAAAAAAAAAAAAAAAAAAAAAAAAAAAAAAAAAACCCTACTTGGTCGGTCTCCCGACCGACTTGAATACACCATAAAAATAAGTCTATAATCTTTTAATTCAAAAAATGAAACACTTTTCACACTATAGATACTCATTTTATACACAAATTTAAACCACTTTCTTAAAACTTCTCATCTCTATTAAAAATGTCCCAACACAAAACCCCAAAGTCTCGACGCCAATAAATTGTTTCAAACATTTTAACATTGGATCCTAGTTTTCAACTAACCGATGTCTCACCATCCGTCGTTTTCAACCCGCAAGTTTCATTTATCAATCACAAACAACCACAACACCAATATTATCAAACTAATCTGTTTAACCCGGCGTATAACCAACAATCTTTTTACCAACAAAACCAACAACCTTTTTTTTTAATATATTTTATTTATAACGATATAACGATCTAGTAAGAAACTAGAAACAAAACCAACAACCTTATCGTCCTTATTTCGAGTCATCACCACCATAGTTGTCAAAATCGCGCCTAAGGTGCGCCTAGGCGCAAGGCTCTAGCCTTTGGGCTTTTTTCAGATCGACGGTCACGACATGCATGAATCCTACAAAAAACCGCGCGCATTGGGGCTTTTTGCGCCTTTGCGCCTTGGGGCTTTTTGCGCCTAGGAGATGTAACAATTTTTTTTTTCCTAATATTAAGATAAGATACATGGGCCTTTTAAGTCATAGGGTGAGTATTTGTATGATTTGTAAATTTGAATTAATTTTATGTTTATTTTATTGATTGAAATTTTCTTTAAAAAATTACTTTGTTTCATTAAGTATTTTCTTTATGACATAATATCATGAAAATATAGAATTGTGCCTTGAATATTACTAATATGTTGCTTGCTTGATATTTTGGGTTAAATTGTGAGCTTTGTTAGATGTAAGCTACAAGTGTAGGACACACACATATTTAATCTCTGTATAGGTTATCGAGCCAAAGAGTTGATCCGTTTTAAAAGTGACAACCGATCCATTTTAATATTTATAATGGCAATATGTGTCATGCATTAAGTATTTTAATGTTATTTTGTGTTCTTTAAGCTACATAAATGGTCATATATGTTATAAAAAAAAAACTTAATATTTTTAGTGCGCCTCGCATTCATGAATCCCGCGCCATGGAATGCGCCTCGACTCGAGGCTCTTTGCCCCCCCTTTGCGCCTTAGTGCACCTTGAGCCTTTCAGAACACTGATCACCACTATCGTTTAACCAATCTTTCGACAAATCTCAATCTTCTCCACGATTTTATCCAGTTAACCCTATTTATCTTCATATGGATATGGATCCGTTTTTTGCCACTCAAGATTATTCTATGGGTCAAGGTTCGGGTTGTGGTCCATCTGAACTTGTTGATGACGATTCTCCCGCCCGTCAAAGCTAAAAAGAAGGTTTCAAAACGGTTTCAAAAAGCCAAGACAACTGTAAACGAAAAACCGTCAAAACTATGGACATCAGCGGAAGAGGTAGCGTTGTGTAGAGCATGGATCAACATGTCAAAAAATTACGTCAAAGGAAACAATCAAAAGAGTAAGGGGTTTTGGGGAGACGTGGTGGAGTACTTTGAGAAAGAAATGGGGGAAGTGGAAACAGGATACGATGTTATCACCACCAAATGGAAAAAATAGGCTTCTTCTTAGAATTGGTCAACTTTGTGCCATTTATGATAATGTACAACGGAGGCACGAGAGTGGGGCATGTGACCTAACTACGTACGAATGAGCGTGTAAGGAATTAAGGTGACGTATGATTTGGACTTCACATTGAATGAGTGTTGGAAAATTTTGAAATACCACCTCACACTCATACTCGGCACATGGTGGTTTGAATCCAAACGAAGAAGATGGTGATTCTGAAGAGGAAGTGAAAGAGGTTCGGAAAGTGCGACCAATGGGTCAGGACAAAGCTAAGAAGAAAGGGTTATCCTCCTTTGCTTGTTCTGAATCTTCAACTGCAAGAGGTCTTATTGATATGGTAGTTGATAAATGGAAAAACATGAAATCGGTCAGTTGGGGCAAAAAGAAGGAACAACAGGACTCTTATATACAGTTGAAGGCCCGGCAATTGGAAATCGAATAAGCGGCGCATCAGGAGGCAGGGAAATTGAAACGAGAAGAACTTGCAATCCAACGTGAAACGCTTGAATTCCCACGACAAAAGAAAAAGGACAGACATCATCTTGTATGATATACGAATCGATTCGACTTTATCCGAACTGCAACAACAGAAGCTATTGGAGATTATCAGATTAAGGAACAAATTCAAAAGAAATATAATTTACATTATTAGTTTAAGTTTTAATCTTTATTGTAATGTTTTTAATTTTAGTTGAATTATTATGTAATTTTTTTTAGTATTATTCAAATTATAATTCTATTGTTAAAAATAATTTAAAATCAAAAAAAAAAAAAAAAAAAAATGGAGATGTAAGTCGCCTTATTACACCAAGTAGGTGGCGAACTAGTTTAAGAGAGAAAGCTAATGTGACAATGAAAATGAAGGTCGACTGGATTCTTTATTACGCCCGGTCCAAAGATCTAGGGACTTGTTCACAAGAAAATAATAAGGTAGTAAGAATGTAAGATGTGATTAGATTAGGTTGGATCAGACTGGGTCGACATTGCTGAATCCGTCGATGTCACATGTTTTAGCACATATACGACATTGCTTGCATTTGTCGTTATGTATTTGGACCTAGTTAATTGCTAATGAAGTTTGGGTTTTTGTAATTAACTATGCAATAGTACTAGTTATTAATCATTTACTGTTGATTTTTGTTTCACATGCATTTGTTGGATCAATGCATGTGACTATATATAGAGACAAACCGGTTTTCAGCTACTGGCTTCTTTGTCCCAAGTTTTTTCCTTTATTTAATGCGGATAATTTGAAGGCATTTGTTTATTGCAGATTATAAAATCCTATTAACTTTCAACGATAATCTAATATTCTAATGCTAAAAGCTAAGCCGAAAATGCCACAAAAAGTGAGCTTATAAAACATAAGCCCAAAACCAAATACGCCATAAGTCGGCTATATAAGCAGAAACAAACACCCCGTCATGAAATTTAAACATAAGTCAGTCATTATAAGTTACATGAGACATGATTATCAGGGGTTAAAAAAACTGATAAGGACTATACCAAAAGTTGAACTGATTCTAAACTGAAATCAAATGGGTTTCCAAAAAAACAAACTAAACAAACGATTTAGGCTCGGATTTATGCAATAACCGAACCATACGTGGCCCTAAATGGAGAACCGAGAACACAGCCAAAAACTACTATAACATTCTCTCTAACAATCATCCAAATTATCCTATCAAATTGGCATCATTCCTATAACAAACAAGTCCACATGTTCACAACCCGATTCATCATCATCCCGTCACTCCAAATCAAACAAGACCCACAAAAAAAGAAAATACGAGTTCATCAAACCTTTGTTTAATGATTTATGTACATAAAGCCAAATGCCATCGTCCGTCAACCATCCTACACAACGTCTAACTAATTGCTTAAAATTCCAACACGATAGTTTTACTACATCATATACTATCAACCAACAAATTCAATGGTGATACAGAAAAGATCTACAGATAAAAGAATGACATTACATATAACTAGTAATATGGTACCTCGGATTCAAACACCGCCACCACCATCATCGTCGTCACATTCGGATTTCAATTTTGATTTTAAATTTTCGACGCATATAGTAACATCAAGCCCTACTACTAGGTATTGATAGTAAGTAAATGATTATTGCTGTCATCGTTCCCAGTAACATACCCATGATAACCTGCAAGTTATGTAAATAAATGTTCGTCACATTATAAAACACCTATATGCATTTGGTAAAATGCGACGTGGTGAATCCATTTCTTAATATCATTGAACTATTAACTACTGTCTCCACCTATGAACATTTCTATTTGACAAATGACGAGTATACCCTTTCCGAACAATAAGGGAACCTTATGGACCCAAATAATGATTACCAGTCTTATGAGTATGACAGTGGGCAATTGAGTACATTGAATTCAGAACATCGGATTGTCGTATTACCAAAAATCAGAAAGCAGAAATAGGCGACCATGACCGTTGAGCAAGCATTTTGACAATAAGCAGAGGTGGCAAGATGGGTAGGTACGTAATGGGTCAAAAATAATTGGATCAAAATACGGTGACCTGCTAATACATTTTCGTCCATATTTTAACTTCTTGTATATAGTACAAAATCTTTTAATTATGATTACAACAACACTTACTACAATGTCAGTCTAAATACTTGAGATGAATAATTTAAATTTTTTTAGGGATTAAAGACAGACTTTGGAGAACATTCAACCCATTTGACCCATTTGAGATATTACACAATCCAATTCTACCCACTCATTAGTATACGGGTCAAAATTGACACCTCTTAACAATAAGGTTCAAAATTTTAGAGACTAACACAAAAAGCCATAAAAAACATAAAATAGAAACAGACCTGAGGAGGGGTGTGGCCAAGAAGTTCACGTAACGGCCTGCTCTCAGCCAAGGGATGTTCAGCAGGAAGCTCAAATACGATTTGGTTCAGAACCTAAATATTCAAAATCATTAAACACGAGGAATTGACATATTTACCAAAATTTGTAACCATTTTAATTAAAAACTACCAGGTATTATACTCAATTTCTTAAGAAGAGACAAACCTCTGCTTGGCGCCCAGCATGTAATCTTACACCAGTCGCATCATACATCACCTGCAACATAATTTGTATGCTTTAAATCACATAATACAGATAAAAAAAACTTTTAAGCATGATTAAAAAGACATTAAAGAGAAAGATCATACGATACAAGCTAAAATCAGTGCAGTTGCAAAAGTAGAACCGCCAAGGCCATCATGTAAACCAACAGCAACCGCAAGAGCAGTGACTGTTGCAGAATGTGACGAAGGCATGCCACCCGACCCAATAAGTTGCTTAAGATCCCAACGGTGTTCTTTATACCTGAAAATCTAACAAAAAATTATGAACCACTTTCAAATATGAATAAGAGGGCATATGGATGTGCATTTTCTGATTGTTAACAGTCAAAATAATCAGATTTGCAGCGTAAAATTACCTAATTATCTCTTAACTTGAAAGGATTAATAACTGTAAAACCACTAGTTTCATCATTTTATATTAGATGTTTTTGAATGAACGTTCATTATGTATCTAATTGACCCTGAACTTTTATTTGTTGTTCTGTAATCCGTAAACAAAAAAACTGACCCAAAACAAATCACATGTAACATAAAGTTTGGGTTAAACCGCCAAAAAGTTGAGTGTTTAACCCTTCACTTGAAGTCTTATTGAGCAATGTTCAATCAATACACTCTTGAGCTCGAGATTAAAACTCAAAGCTTGAAACTGGGCTCAGGCTCGATAAATTAACTTATAGTTTTTAGTTCTGCTTGACTCATTTATCCATACTAACAAACAAAGTATCATAGTAGGTATTATTAAATGGCAAAATGATACTAGTCGCTATTTGGTGAGCTCGACTTGACTCTGCTCTACATATAACAAACTGTTTAAATATAAAATTGCAGAATTATTACGGCTCCACCAGAAATAGTAATTAGCTTCAGCTTGACTTAAAAAATAAGTCATTTCGAATACTATCCGAGTTTACTTTAAGTAGCTAGATAGCTGGTTAGTTAGTTTGTCTCAGATCACAACCTTATGGCTTCGCTACCAACAATATATATAAATACATGACATACACGAGTCTCAATCAATCACTAGATACACAGATGATGAACCTAAATTAACCAACTATTAACGCGAACCGAAACTTTAGTACTTTACCATACATTAAACAATAAATGATTGGGATGACTAAAAAAAGCCTAAGTTTAGGGGGTATTTGTTTAAGCTTATTTACAGGCTTATGAGCTTATTTGTTTTCCACTTATATTTCATAAGCTCAATTTTTTCGGCTTAATTAGAAACTTATAGGCTTTATATAAGTTGGCAAACTTATATAAGCCCATACATCCCAAATTAAGCCAAGAAAATTGAGCTTATGAAACATAAGCCGAAAACAGATAAAGCTCATAAGCCCATAAATAAGCTTAAACAAACACCCTCTTGACATGTCACCATTTTATTAGTTGCATCAATGGGGGACCACTTCTTCACAAACTAATAAACTGTTGTCAGACACTTTTAGGCATATAATTAGCCATGTATTTAGACATTTGGGGGTGGCCACAGAAGAGTCGGAAACAGTCCCGGGATTAGCCCAGTGTGGCCACGCAGGGGCAGATCCAGAAACTCATAAAGTTATGGTCGAGAGGACAAACTTTGATAACTTTTAGAATCTACACTACAAATCATTTCATTGGGGGGCAAATTACAAAAATAGTCAGATATTTTTAAAAAATAAAAACTTTACACTACAATTTGTTTCCGCTAAGAGGCACGTGCCCACCCTGCCCTCTCGACCATTAAAGTCTTTACTACTTGGTACGTGGCCTGATAGACAGGAGGGGAGAGGGGCGCCCACCCTGCCCACTCTGCCCCCTCCTGTTTATGAGGCCACGTACATCTGAGTCAAAAAAAAGCTCGCCCTCCCCGGGTATATTATTAGTCATTTCTCACATTTTACGCCACCTCGCCACACCGAATTTCGGATACTTTTCGAGCAAATTATAATTACTCAAATTAACAAAACAAATAACTAATGATGACGTCATCAACAACACAATAAACTAACTAACTAACCGCCTTAAAAATAAATAAATAAATAAAAGTCAACGAAAGTCAAAGCGAACAAAACTCATACCACGTAGTAAACACTTTAATGGATTGAGCTAGAGCAAAAGCAGCCAGAGCAGAAATCAAAGCGTAGTTCATGTACAACGGCCTTGGTGATGATGATGACGTGGCAGTTGGTGATGATGACGTGTCGGTTTGTTGTTGCTTGATCACTAATTCACCTATTGATCTCATGTTTTTTGTTAGGAATGAGTTTGTGTGTGTGTGTGTGTTTTTAGTGTGTGTGAAATTGGGGGAATTTGATGTGTGTGTGTTTTTTTGAATTAAAAGAAACGTGAAAGGGTTTTACGCTCAGTTCTTGAGTTATTTTTTAAAAGGAAAGGAAAGGAAATGATAGGAAATTGAAATTTTATTGTGTTCTCGAGTTTTTTTTGGACAGAAAGGAAAGGAAACAGGAAGGAAATGATAGGAAAATTCTAGTGATTTTCTTATAAGAATTTTCCGCCTAAATATGGGCGGATTTGGACGGAAAGTATTTTACACTCGCACTATTTAGTATATAATGACCAATATAACTTTCAATATTTACTCATATTCGACTCTTATGATAAAATGAACATATCTAAAAGTGCATAAATGTAATTATGTCTCTTTTTCTTTCTTTTCTTCCCAACTCGAGAACACAACATTATTTCATTTCCTTTCCTTTCATTTCAACTCAAGAACACGAAATATAAAATCAACTTTCTTTCCTTTCCTTTTCATTTCTTTTCTCTTCTTTTCACATCATTTCTATTCCCACCTAGAAAAACTCGAGAACGCAGCGTTAAAAGGAGATGTATTGCACGCAGAGGGAAATGTAAGAAGAAGAATCTTGAATATGCTGTTTCTAATGTCCAACAAACAGTCAACCTTTTATTTTATTTTTTTACATTTTTGAGCATTGGAGAGCCCAAAACCGACCGGACCGACCGAAAACCGACTGAACCGAAGGGTCAGCGGTCCGATCTCGATCCCAACTTTTTCCTTGTTTCGGTCTTAATCTGGTTCGGTCCGGTCTGGTTTTATGTACAAACCGATCAATAATGTCTTCTTTGACTGGACCGACCGAAGGACCGGACCGGACAAACCCAGACTCGACCGAACACATTCGGTCTGGTCTTCGATCTGTGATTTTGGTCTAATTCAGTCTGGGTCCGGTTTGGTTTTTGCCGGGCCGATTCGGTCTTACGCCGATGCTCAGCCCTACTACTAAACTTTAATAAATGTTTGATCGAGTTTACTATATTACTTATATTTTACATACTTTAAAAAAGGCATTAAATAATTATAAAGGTAAAACTGTCATTTTTCAAAAAGTAAAAGAAAGAAATCAGTAAGAGTTACATTTTTGTTAAATTGTGTGTTATGAGCATAGATGAAATCCAACCCCTTCTCGGCTCTTTGTTTAGGGATAATAATTTTGAGTCGTGAGGAGTATTTTTTTTTTCCGCATTTTCTATATTGATTTATAAATACTCACTCATTCTCATATTAAGGGTTTGTTTGGTGAGGCCGAATGAAATGCTATAAATACCAATTCATTCACGTGCGGTGTAGTAGCTACAACTTTTAAGTGTAAGAATAGTATGCGTTGTGTTGTGCAATTATCATCTTTCGCAAGGATTGTATCTGTATTTTTAAGTTTCAAAGCTCTCATATCATATATGATTTGCACAAAAATTCCTCGCAAGTACTACACATACACTTTCGAGATTATAAAGATTGCGTCTGCAACTTGATCCACAATTTAATTGTTTATTAAATTGCAAGAAAACATTTTTACCAAAATTGTAGGTGCATTCTCAATATAGCTTCAAAGTGTAGACGCGGTTTTTGCTAAAAACTTTGATGTGAAATTATCGTCCCGGACATGAGAAAAATGAAACTTTAAAAATGCAAACACAATCTTTACACATTCGATCCACAAAAGGTGTAAATTAGCGGGAACACCCTAATCCCGGGTGCCACAAAGGTGTGATGTGCCTTTACACATTCGATAATCGCACAACAAAATTCCATAAGTATTATACTTGCAATTTACACTTTCATTAATTAATACTACTATAACGTTTTTTTATATGTATTGCACACAGTGAGAAATACGAAGAATCTTGAATATGCTCTTTTTTATTTCCCTCTTTTTTTAATTTAATAATGCTGCAAGTTATGGAAAATGATAAATTATTTATTTGAGCCCTTGTGGATATAGTTTGAAAATGAAATATTTGATGGTATGTAGAATATGCTTTGAGATATATCTTTCTGATACCTTCACATCAATTATTCATTTTAACAAAAAAGTTGTACCATGTTCCCATGTTTATGGGCCCCCAATTTAAATATAGATATATGCTTTGTTAGTTTGTTGTACAAAAGTGTTCATATTTGTCTTGTTTTATTTGGCTAATTGTAGATTTAAGCACTTGGCTAAGTATTTTTTATTTTTTTTTTTGGAAAATCAGTTAACATCCCTACAATATAACTTTAATCTTTTTTTTTTTTTTTTTTTTAAAGAAACCAGCACTGGAAGTTAAGGCATATGGACAAGCTAAGAACATGAATAAGAGAAACAACAAAAATAGGAAGTGTATTGTAATTTCTTTTTACTTTCATGGTTATGATGTAATGGATCTGATGATTGTAATGTAACAATTTGATAATTGGAAACGAACTAAGGTTAATTTATTTGATTAAAAAAAATGGGTGTTTATAAAGACCCTCTTATAGGGGGTTTTATGGAGCCATGTGCATTGCGAGTTTATACAATGTGCATCGCGGTTTGTACATTTTGACCAAAAAAAAGTTAACATAGTTTCACTTACAATATAAATAATTGAAAAGGTCCGATACAGAAAAAAGCAGCATATTTGTATTCTATACATTTGGCGTAACGCGGACTTAGAGATCCGACATGGAGTACCTATCAAAAGGGTTTTGCTTGAATTCTAGATTTGGGTAGAAGACAACAGCATTAATGTGTGCGGATAGAATCCAAATTCGGAAAGTTGAGTAACAACGAGAAAGGGCCAAACATATGGTTGATGATCAATATGTGCCAATGTGCCATGTTTTGAGCCTTCGTTAAGTATCATCAACCACTCCCACTGATGTCACCTGCATTAGCAGCACCACCACCAAATATTTTGTAGCTGTGTGCCCAATTGACCATGAAGCAATGTTCGGGTTAGCAGACTTTACAGCCTGTCAAACGGTAAATGAAACTTTTAAGTTGACCAAAGAGAAAAATGAGAATTTGATCAAAATAGGCTTTTCCACTATTAAGAGGTAGCAAGTCATTCAAAATTTTGCTCCTTACATTATTGAATAAGTCGCAACATTATACTTGACCCATAATTTAAGAAAAGTGCATCTGTCAAATATCTAAAATACCCTTCTATAACTTGTAACATATAGTCGTAATCATTAATCAATAATGTTGAGAATGTGTCTTTATCATGGGATGTTTCCAAGTACATGAAATCCAGTTTTATTCACGAAAATTGCAAAAAAAACAATGTTGAAAATAAACCATTGTTTTTGCGAAAATATAAAAAGAAAACACTATTTTTTGCAAATAAACCATTGTTACCTGTAAATTGAAATGGTCAACTCCACTATACACGTCACCTTGATAGTATTACATAAAGAAAGCATTTAAACTGCAGATTTCCCGGCAGAAGCAATCATCTCGGCTTGTGCTGCTTCCATGATGACATCAAAGTTTGTTTGTATATACCTCCCCCTGCAAGAATCCTCGATTAGTTTAGAAACCTCGGGAAATAGTTCAAGATTACTAAAGGTAGCAACTTTTACCCATTTGCATATAAATGGGTCGAATTGAGTTGTCTTTCATCCAAAGCTGGCCAAATAGATACTCAGAGATTTATATTATAAACATAATCACAATAATTATTTATTATTATGAGTTGTCTTTTTATCTAAAACAGACCCAAAAAATGGCCCTGTTCAAATTAAAACCGATTTGACCCGTTACATAACCAATAACAAAATCTAAAAAGCTTACCAGAAATGAGTTTTAGACCAAGTTGAAGAAGGAAATGCTGGACTGGCTATACCATGCATTATCCTCGCAATTGCTCGAGGGGTAAACTTGGCATGGGAGTTGCCCTGAAGAAACACCTAAATCACCATATATCATACACCAAAGTCAGAAAAAAAGTCAACACTTTCGCTTAAACAGGAAAGACTATGTGATCTGTCAAATGTATTACCTTAATATCTGCTCTCAAAAACCGGCTGCGAATAAACAAATTGTGATGTCAGCAATCAATACAATTATACAAAGAAAAAAAGAGCGAGTTTTTTAATCTTTATCGACAAAATGTATATGCTGGCTTGCTGTAATATTTTATGAATGTCAACTAAAGTATCTGATATTGTAAACCTGGTCTGGCCCATCTTATTTGGGACATCGTTGTCATTATCAGCATTGAAGTAATCCAAGATCTTCTTCTGCAAGCATGGTGTATGTTGTGAATCGATGCAGCCGTTTTTTCTATCACATGTTTTCACAGCAAAGAGCGCAGCATTATACATAGCGTCTAGTTTGCGCACCTGTGTTAATAGATAGTTTGGTACACGTGAATAATAGTAAATAGATAAACTATAGTGAGACGAAAACAACATAAAATGCTATATAAGTTGAAAAACAATTTACCTTGCAACTCTCAACCTCGGATAACCATTTAGCTAGATCTGATGCCAAAGAGCATACAGCTTTTGGGAAATTTAAAATCATGTAACAATAAGATGGATCCTTCAATTCGTACGTAATTTCTCCTTTCAACTAATAAAAAAGGCAGTGATGTAAGGCGGAAACATTAATAGATAATAAAGGTCATTAATAGGTAATGAATGAACTGAACTAATATGCCATTATGCTTATGCAGAAGCAAACCTTCAGAAGCTGCAACTGTTGGGATACCGTAGAAGTTTGTAATCCAATGCTACATGCAACGGTTGGTATGTCAAACACGTATTGTCCATCCTTAAGTTCAGACCTGGGAATCACATTCGAGTATTAGAGTACATAATGCAGCTTTTCGTGGCTGAAAGTAGCGGCACGGTGACGGGTCAAAATGAGCCACTTTTTGACCCGTTCTTTTTAACCACATTATTTTAAGTAATTGGGTCGAAATTTCCATCAATAAAATTAGCGGTCAAACTTAATAACTTACTTCTTCAAAATTGCCGCAATCACAACATCCTTAGCAGCAAGCAATGCTGGGGAGGTCTGCATTCATCAACGTTATATGAGTCAGCTATCAGGTCAAACTATAACTAAAGTCAAGACACAGAAAGTATGACTTAGAAGTTAAGCAGTGACCCACCATATGAAAATTTAACACACATGTTACACTAGTTTGAGGAAGCAAACGTATGTACTGCTCTTCAGCTAACTCCAGGCGCGTTAAGAGAGTCAGAATCACCTGAAAGAATTGTATCAGTTCCATATTGGAGTTCAAATTTAGCGGAAGTAATGTGATTCTATTGCAATGATAATGCTATAACGGACCTCTTCTTTCATGTCAAATTTCCGAGATGCAGATTCTTTGACTATTGAGCAAATTTTTCCTTGTGAATGTGAACCCCCAGTGAAAACTTCAGAGAGAAACTTATTTACCGTGTATTGATCCAACCCATCACTTTGAAAAGAAATATGTCAAAAGTTAGATCTCTTTATTATATAAAAAAGTAAAGATGAAAAGATTGTTGAACGTAAATTTCAACTAGTTACCTGTACATAAGACTTCGAAGCTTAAAGTATGTCGTGTCATCAATGAACAGATGGCAATAAGACAATCGCCCATCACGTCCAGCACGTCCAATTTCCTATATAATCAAAACATTTTTAGCGAAATGGTTTAATGATTAACATGGAAACTGCTTGGTGGAAGTAGACGTGACACGATTTACACAAACCTGAACGTATTCCTCCAAACTTCCAGGTAAACCGTAGTGAATTACCTGTAACATTCAAATAAGAGATTTCAGCATATTAATATATTATAGTTTACGGTAAATAATATATACTTGATAATTTGTACTTACAGCTCCGACATCACTTTTATCAAGCCCCATACCAAATGCGACAGTTGCAACAATCTTTCGTAAGAAAAGAAAATTGTTAACAATACGGTATAAGTCATAGTCTATTTCCATACAAAAAATAATCGAAGGATTTATATACCACACGTATTTTGTTTGAACAGAACTGCTCTTGTGTACGCCTTCGATCTTTAGCAGGGATCCCACCATGGTAACACTATTGGTAATTTGAACATTTTAGGTCAGGTACAACCACACTAGGTTTTTGTCATGTTTAAGGAATATATCAGGTACTAACCTTTGACCGGATATTGCTGTCACATAAGAACTTGCTAATCATCTCTGTTTCCGACTGCATTTAAAATTGGGACGTAAGCGTAAGTTAAGCTGAATGTTTACTTTTTAGGTGGTAAACATGATGTGTAAAAGATAGAAGATCGTAAATACCTGATATTTACAGTAAATTATGATGCTTTTAACCTCCGTGTAAGGTGAAGCCTTGATCAGTGCCATCAAATCCTTCATTCTGATTTCGTTGACAAACGAAGGTCATGAACATGATCTAATAATACAAATACATTGCATATAGTAAACGTGTTTCACTTGCCTATTTCCGCTCATAGATACAGACAACTGCAAGTTATCCCTAATTTGTGCTGTTTGAACAAGATTAGTAGAAGGAATTTCGAGGGAGTGCATCACATCGTTCATCGTTTTGGTCGTTGCAGTTGCAGTCATTGCAAGAATGCACTCGACTCCTAGAGTAGCACGAAGCAAAGATGCTCTCAGCCTCATATACGAAGGACGGAAGTTATGTGACCTGTCAATGAATGCAAATTATATCAATAATATATGCAAATTATAAACGCAAAGTCGCAAACAAACACCTATATAAACTCACCATTCAGATATACAGTGAGCTTCATCAATCACAAGAAGCGAGATGAGTGAAGTTGCAGAAAATATGGACGTAAATTCTGCGTTTAGTAATCTCTCGGGAGATACAAAAAGAACCTGAAACACGAGCTAGGCATCTTAACTCTAAAATTAACAAACTAAATGTTTGAAATAAACATTTTAAGATATTAACCTTTAAGGATCCTTCTTGTACCCGCCTAAGTGTTTCCGAACTCTCTTCTAACGTCTAACACATTAACAAACACAAAAAAATAACCATACGTACACGAATAGTAATCACAAACTACAAACAGTAAACATGTGCGTAAATAATACCTGACTGCTACACAATAAACCACCAGGAATCACAGGTGGCAGCTGTTTAAGCTGATCAAACATAAGTGCTACCAACGGACTAATAACAAGCGTCATCCCCTGCAAAACCAAAGCTGGCAACTGATAACAAAGCGACTTCCCAGCCCCAGTCGGCAATATCACCATACTCGACTTCCCATCAAGTATCAACCTAATCGCCTCCAACTGGCCATCTCTAAACGACTCATACCCATGTGTCAACTTCAACAACTTAACCAAATTCTCATCACACGGGTCATTTCTAACATCCAAAACCGCCTGCTCAACCACTTCCAAATCAGCTCGTTTTTTTTCTTTCCCTTCATTCTCCTCAAAACGCAAACTCTCTTCTTCACATAAAGTCCTCTCCTCGTCCCCTTCTTCACCGCCACTTTTCAACCTCCGTTTACTTCTTTTGTAAGACTTTTTACTTCCGTTATACGCGTTTGGATTCCTTTTCCTAACTTTATTCCCCCCAAACTTTTCCCGTCCTCCGTGTCCATTTATATTTAGTCTCACGAAATTTCCTTCATTTACTACCTTCGGCTTGCTAACCGGCACATTAGGCATAACCGACCCCCCTATCAAATTCTGCGGCTTCCTCACTACTTTCCCTAAATTCCTAGTTAACGTCTCATTTCCACATCCAAAATCACGCAAATTCTCTCCTATCAAATTCGGATGTTTTCTAACACTTTTCCCCAAATTTTCGCCGCTCTCATTTCCACATTCAAAACCGCGCGAATTTGCTCCTAGTGTCACATTTCCGCCATCTAAACTAGTACTATCAAGTTTTCCTACATCACTCGACTCGAAATTCAAGCTAGGTTTACGCAGCTTCGCAAACGACGCGAATCGCGCAACACCCGATCCACCAACAACACTATCACAACTGCCGCTTAACCGACGAATACTAAACGGTAGCTTCACATCAACCGGGTCGGATCCTATCACATCAAAACCACTTTTAACTCTACCAACCGGGTCGGGTCCTTTACTAACGGGGTCTGGTCTTTTACTATCCGGGTCGTATCCTGTACTAACCGGGGCGGATCCTTTACCAACCGGGTCGACCCGGGTGATTTCCGGGTCGGATCTTTTACCATCACCACCACTGCTTCTGTCAACTGAGTGACCGCCTGGCTTGACATCAACCGGGTCGGGTCGGGTGGTAACCGGGTCGGACCGGGTTTTGGTGGGTTTTTTGTTGGGTTTAATTTTGATAACAGGGCGTGAGGAAGAAGATTTATTATTAGGTTTTGAATTTGGGTGGTTTTTTTGTTGTTTAAGGTTTTGTTTGTGGGTTAATAAAAGAGTGAGATGAGGTGACGTGGATTGATGAGGGTGATGACGTGGCGGTGTTGAGGAGATGTGGGATGTGTCGGAATCTGAATTGGGGGAACTCATCATCGGAGGAGAACAAGTACGCCGGTGAGTTTTTTTTTAAGATTTGGGGTAATGTTTTCCCGCTTCTTTTTTCTTGGAGGGAAAGTGTTTATATCACAGTGAGCAAAGGGTTTAGGTTGTTTTTTAATGAGCCGAGCCGTCGGGAAAAGCTCGGAATCCGATCGGTAAAAAGTTTGAACAAGCCGAGCCTAAACGAGCTCAAGCCTAAGTTGTAGCTCGTTTATTAATTGAGCTCGAGTCCGAGCTTTACATATAAAGCTCGTTTGGGCTCGCGAGCCTAAACGAAATTATGATTTTTTAAATATTAAACATATATACGAGCCGAGCTTAAGCTTATTAACGAGCTCAATAAAGATATATTACGAGCCGAGCTCGAGCTCGAGCCAAGCTTTAATTTTTCATGACAAAATCATATAAACGAGCCAAGCTCGAGCCGAGCCTGAGCCTATATAACACACCACGAGCCGAGCTCGAGCTCTGGCAGGCTCGGGCTTGGCTCGTTTCCACCCCTATTTATATGTTTATCTTATCTGATGAGTACTAAAGTTAAGCTTATTTGATTAATGCTTATGATTCATAAGCTTCAATTTTCCGGCTTATTTTGAGATTTACGAGCTTATATAAGTATATCAAATTATAAAAAACATATATAAGCCTCTCAAAATAAGCCGAAAAATCAGGACTTATCAAATATAAGCCCGATTAGACCCGACAAACCCGAAACCTGAAAAACGCAAAAATCCTAAACTAAAACTGAAATTACCCGGGTCGGTTCGGTTCGGTCGGTTTTCGGTTTTAAGTTGGTTTTGGTCGTTTTTTAGCCGGAACCGACCCGAACCAAAAAGTCAAGAAAACTATAACCGCATAAAACCAACTTTTGTCGGGTCGGGTCGGTTTTCGGGCCGGGCCGGGTTCTCACGTGAAATGCTCAGCCCTACTCTACTTCCAGGGCTAGTGGGAATATCCGAATATATTGTTGGCAAAGTACAATTTCTTTTAAGGCGATGACTAATTCTTTCTTACTATGGTCAATTTGGTTCTTGTCCTCAGATTTAAAAATGTCTTTTTTAGACCGGGGCAATTTGTACAATTTGGCAACTGACGAGGTGTCACTTTTCTGCAAGTGACAAGTGTGACTTGTCTTTAGGCAACTTGTGAATTTTTTGGGCAACAGCCGTCATTTTTTAGGCAACTGGAGACACTTGTCATCGTATGAGTCGAGTTGCCCAGTCTAAAAAATACATTTTTGAAACTGGGGCAGGAACCAAATTGACCACCGGTCTATTTTGGTAATTATCCCAAACTTGAAACATTTCAAAAGGCAATGTAAAACACTTAATGGTGTCGAGTCAAATTGACTACTGTACTTTAAGTACATAAACTCGGGTTGAAACTCGACTAAAGCTGACCGAGCTTTGAAAGTTCGAGTTCAGCTCACCTTCTAAAACTCGATAAATATTCTATATATATGTCAAGCTTGACTCCATTCCATAATGCCGCGAACCTCACCGGGCAAGTAATTTGAAGCTCGAACAGCCTCACGGGCCAAGTATTTTGAAACTCGAACTTAACTGTAAACTTGAAAGTCTACTGAAGTAGCTTGAGCTCGAGCCCAACTCATTTAAATCGACTTGATTACAAGTAGCTCGCGAGTTGTCTCGTTTCATTTACTAATCTTACCTCACAACAAATACATAAATACTAATTAACCAATAAAGAAACAAAAAAGAGGAACTTATTGTTATCTCCATCTCATAGATCACAAACAACTAACCACATTTCGAATGTACAAACACAGCTAACATATAACAACTCGTGTCAATCAATGATTGCACGAGAAAAAGAATGACGGGCTACTTAATTATACCTATATAAGGATAACACCAACAACCCGTATAAGAATACTACCACCCGTCAACTTACTGATAAAAACCGGACCTTTACAATGCTTACCCAAGTGGAAACCAAACAATGTACAATGTATGGTGCTGACGTGCAAATAACTGCAGAAATACTTCTGGTTAAGGCACATAGCACAGGGTCAGTACAAGCGTTTATAGCAATAGTGCACGGGAATGTATAGCTTTCACGGCAGAGGGTTTAAGTCAATAGCGTGGGAACCTAAAGATATGTGGATTAAGATATCTCACATTATTATGCAGTTGCATTTAGACTCCAGCATTGGAGGTTTCTTAGTCTCTCCATTATCCAAATCTCGATACGTGACTATACGGGTTCTCGGTATCTCGGTTTTACCTTCGGTTTTGGTTTTGTAAATGTCTGTGGGCTCCGTTTCCGGTTCATTTTCCTGCTTAGGTTTATGGGACTTTGATGAGCGCTTGGTTGTGTGCTGGCTTTTATACTCGGGTTTATGGAGATCTGATTTTCGTGTGGCTGGAATAAGTGGCCAAGATCGGTATTCATCCAACGGGTCAATAGCATTTTCCTTCTCAATGGCTATCGTTGCAGCGTTACGTGCTAAACTGTGGACTATCGAGCTGCAAAAGAGTATTGTGTCGGTTGCTTCTTCTAGCGTCAAACTTCTTCGTCTTAGTCCTTTTTGTTCAACCAATACGATCGACTCTTCTGCAATAAAAGAGCCTTAGTGTATAAGTACGCACGCTAAAGGTGAAAATACATATCGGACTGGATTTGCATTTTGGAACTCGTTGATACATAATGTAAAACATTTGGGATAGTTATTATTCATGAAATACGTACCAATAATGTTGCTTGTGTGACTAGAAAAATCTTCCTGCAATTCTTCTAGTAATGAACTGCCGTCGCATTTTGAAGCAGCGGAAGCTTGAACCATTTGATCACATTCACCTTCTGATATTGCATCCGAAGGAACATCAGCTACGTCAGTGCGCTCTTTCTCGAAAGTATGAGTCTCTAAAGCATTAGTACTATCTGCTTCCACATCTTCGGCTTTCTGAATTTCAGCAGCTCCTTCAACATGGGTTTGTTTCAAAGTCGCCTGAACATTATTTGCATCGTTGTTTCCACTACACGCCTCATTCTTTTCATTATTTTCTTGAACAGTTTTCTCAAATGAGTCAAACGATGATCCACTGCGTTGATGCTTTGCAATTTGGTCATACTGGTAACTCTCTATTTCAGATTTCGTGCTACTCAATTGACGTTGAAAACGGGTATCAGATTGTTTGTTCACTCCAAAGTCAACAGAAGACGAAGCCGACACACTTCTCATACTAATTGTAGTGTCTCTAACATACGAAAGATCATCATACGAGATACTACTTGCTGAGAAGTTTGTGTTTCTAACAACCGCACCCTTTATACTGCTTGACCTTTTCAGCAGTATAGAAATTCCTGCACCTAAAGACTCAACATTTGACTTCGAAAACTCAACTATATCATGGTTGGCTTTCTTCCCCTCACATTTTTCCGAGCCTGATCGAGATAGAGAACTTTCAGATAAGAAAAGACTGTCCTTAACTAAATCATCGTGTTGACTAGATTGTGCTTCGACTTCAACTACACCCACCTGGTCAACGGCAGTTATAGCTGAGCCCGCACCTTCTACAGATTCAACCTTGAAATTGGGAAAGTCAACATGGTTGACTTTCTTCGCCTCACATTCTTCCGATAAAAAGTGACCGTCTTCAACTAAATCATTGTGTACACCCTCCTTCTCAATGACGGTCAAAGTTGAGTGCGACCCTACACAATCTTCACAGAGATTATTGTCGGTTTCCGCTAATCCAATAGGAGAGTACTTACAACCACACTGAGAACAAATTAATGAAGTTCCAGGATCTAAAGGCGCACTGTGGGACTCGACATTTAAAGCATCATCTTTCTCGATCACAAACACTTCATCATCATCGACATGACAATCTTGCATCTTTACAAACCCACTAGTTGCATCGTTGTGGCTTGTTTTGGCATTGTGCGCCCTGATCCTGGAACTCGCATTACTACTAGTTGTCACCGAGGAATTCATAGATAACCCGACATGAATTGTTGAACTCGGGACACTAGATAAGAGCGGTCTGAACATATTTTGAGGACCCTTTTTATGATCCTACATACGGAAAACAAAATATTCAGTAAGACTTAAAATGAAACATAACTACAACGGAAGAACCTATTCTCGTGAAATAAATAGTAAGATACCATTTGCCTAAGTGCAAGGTCGAACGATCTTTTGGGAGCCGAACTAGAAGAAACTGTTCTACGCGGCTTATTATTATTCTGAAAGCCACCACCTCGTCTTAAATTCAACCGTTGTCTACTAGCAACAAGAGCAGACGAAAAAGATTCCATATCATCATCAACAGAAGACCCAACCGAACCTTTACTATGAGACGAACTAATGCTCCTAGAAGCAGTTGGTGACATTGACTGTCGACTATTTCTTGAAGCCGGTGAGGACCCACGTACATATGATGCTGGTCGGTCCTCCAACGAGGTCCGGAGATTCGGTGGGACAACGGTTGAAAAACCGGGTATAGTGGATTGCCAAGCGTTTATTTTTGGTGAAGGTGAACTTCCTCTACTACCCCTTGAACTCGTGGAACCGGTAGAACCTGTGCTCAATCTTCGTGGGTTAGTGGGAGTGGAAGAACGTGGGACAGGTGATGAGGGTTTGCGAGATGGTGAAGATTTTCTAAGTGATGTTGTGGCAGGTTTTATATAAGTAGATGGACTAGCACTAGGTGCTGAAGTTGCTCGACCTCTACCCTCAAAAGTGCTGTTATGAGATTGAGGAGATACGCTCACACGGTTTGGGCTAGCACTGCCTCTACTGCTTCTTTGGCTCTTCTCCATCTAAAATACATATTTCAGGATTTATTGGACGAACTGTGGAAATGTAAATACCAAATAAAAATATAAAATAAGTAATGAATGGGTCGATATTCATATTGTTCCTGTAATTACGTTGGTTTTTAATCATAAATAACGTGTTATTTATTTATAAGAAAAAGTTCTAAAAACGACAAAAACTGTGGCAGATCACCTTAAACCTATTTCAACCAGTAATAAAAATGACACGATTCTACATAAAAAGTTGTGGCCCGACCGCCGATCCAGCCAACTCTACAAAAAGGTGTTGTACTGGGTAAGTTTTGCCCTAAACCGAATATTTTTGCAGACTGTAGCGTTCTATATTTTCAGTTTCGCACGAAATAAGGTTTCTTTCTTTAATACACAAGGCATACTGTTATGTGTTATATAGACGATAACCCTTACTTAAAAAGGATATGATAGTAAAAGAGGCATAACTAACATATACGACTTACAGTCGACGATCTGGATATTGAAATCGGTTGAGTTCGAGGTCTACCCCTTTGTACATCAACTCGTGGTGCTTCATCGTCCAATGAGCGAAACAAAGGTGTGTCGGGAGGAGTTAATAACCTGCAAGTTCGTAAATAAAATTAGACGCAAAGAACCAAAAATAATTTTTTTTTTCATTCCTAGATATTTTTGCAAAGAGCTTGACAAGCAAAATAACTACCCACCATTCATAATCATTCTTCTCCTCTTCTGCATGGAGAAGATCACTACTTTCTCCTCGAGTAGGAATGTTTATCCCGAGTTTGTTATCTGAAAAATGCCGCAACTTATTTGCTGCAAAAACACAACAAATATCTCTTCTTACTACGCTTTTTCATAAACATACTAGAAATCTACAAACATGTTGTTTCTATCTATAACTTGTTTCACATTGCGTTTTAAATATGATTAACTGTTTATAGTGCTTAAAGTTTTGATATTCAAAAAATCAGTAGTTAGTGTTTTACAATAACCATATAATCGTATAATCACTTTAAAATGCAATGCCAAACACCGCACATAAACATACAAAAGCATAAACCATACTGAAAATGTCTTCGAAATTGTTGTTGCCCTCGAGCAAGAAATTATCTTTTCCTCTACTTTGCACCTCCTTAAACAAAGCAAGATCATCGTCTCTTTGCTTCAATAGCACTCCTCCACTCTCAAAACTACGCCCTCTTTTATGATTATCCACTCTCGGTTCCCTCCCCGGAGAACGCCTCAACGCAGGCGACGGCGCCATTTTCCTACCCCAAAAAATCCTCTACCACAAAAAAAAACACTATTCTCCCATAAAACTCAAATTTCGCCAATAACCGACCCCCCGAAACTCCATTACAATCCTAAAATGTCACTACCAACCAATAAATTCACCATTTTTTCCACCATTAAACTTAAATTATGCACCTTTATCACAATTTAACATAACCTACACCTTAAAAATGCAATCTTTAAGCATAAATTAACACAAAACTTAACATAACTTCATAACCACTTAAAATTAACCAAAATAAACAAAACCCATTACCATTTACAAAAAACCCATCTCAAAACTGAGCCCAGTTTCACCCAATTCCACCTGAATTCCAAGCATTAAGCCCTTTGACTTTGTATTAAAAAGTCAAAATTGAGGAACAAAAGATGGAAATTACCAAAATTGGAGCAAAACCCAGTTTGGAAATGTGGTTAATTAGTTGGATCCAGTTTCAATTTGGTGAAATAGTGGGACTGGATAATGGGTTGAAAATGTGAAGAAAGGCTTGTGGGGTTGTAATTTAAGTTAGTGAGGATTTTTGGGGAGAAGATGGAGCAAAGGGTTTAGGTTGTTTTTATTGGATTTGATCATCTAAAAGATTTTTTAAGGAAAAAGGTAGTTTGGTTTTGTTCTTAGGTTTATCATGCTACTTGTTGTTCACTTGTTTATATACGAGGGTATGTTTGGCGCGGAGTGTTGAGAAGCTTTTTGGTGCGATGTGCAGCAATGATCATTTTAATTTTTATTGGTTGTTCGGTAAAAGAGCGGTGAGTTTTGCTAAATTTTAAGAAAGTTAATTTTCCAATGTTTGTTTAGGTAACAGTGAGCTGTAGCTATTACTCACAGCTGACAGCTACTGCTCACCGCTAAATTTAACAAACACAACCTGACGTGTATAGCGTCGATAATGTATAGTATCGATAGTTTGTGTGTGTATTCTTTTTGGTATACATGAGTATGGAGTAAGTGAGAACTAAGAAAATTAATGGTTTAAATTGTAATTAAGTATTTAAATATTTAATAAATTGTGTTTACTTTTAAAAGTAAGAGCATTTTAGTTTTAAGACACACTAAATTTTTAAATTTTTTTAATTTTAAATAAAATTGTTAAAGATTTTAAAGAAAAGGGAAAAGGTAGTTTGGTTTTGTACTTTTTGTGTTTAGGTTCACCATGTTAGTTGTTGTTCACTTGTTCATATATAATATATATACTTCTAGTTTAGTAAAGTGTTTTGTTCAAAAAAAATTAGTTAAATGTGATTTTTCTATTAATTGGTTTGATGATTAAATATTGGTTTTCCTACTTCACAAAAGTTTAGTTAAATGTGATATTTACAGTTTTACACAAATATTGTTGCGGGCCTGATATTTGGAAATATCATAAACAGTACGGAGTATTTTTGTAAGAGAAATGCTACACATAATTTTTATAAAAATAAATCCACACACACATGTGTCACTTAATCATAGGGAGTGTAAATAAAAAAGAAAAATTTTAATACGATTCTATTGATCCAAGTCACTTACCATATGTGTATTGATTTCTTTTGTAAAAATTGTGTGGGTGTAGCATTTCTTTTTTTTTATAAATATCATGTTTTTAAATAACGTTGAGTTGCTAATTATAAATAAGAAAAGTTGAAATTAAACATACTTATTTCTTGTAACCTCTTAATTTTTTCTGTGTAAACGAATTGCGTTGGGTTAATACATGCTTAAACACCGACACAACAATAGTTAAATGTGGTTTTGTTTAAATTATAGACTTAAAAATTCGAATAATCTTACTCATAAATCAAGCACCAACTTAATTAAATGAAATCGAACTAAAAAAAGTTTTAGGTGGGTCGATTTTCAAATAATGGTTTAGTTTACTAAAAACAAATTAATGCCCGATTTATGAGATGTTCCAACTTCCAACAAAACACATAACCGTATTGATGATGTACACTAGAAATATCACTATTTGCATTTAACGACAAGTATGATAACAACGAGATTTTCTAGCGATCAATAGTTGTAATGTAAGAAAAAAAGTTTATTTGTTATAAACAAAAAATAACCCGGTTCGACCCGGCCAGTTCGGTCAAAAAACGAGTCAAATTAAACCGGGTTTTATATTTTCGAAACCAGGTTAGACCTGTCGGGTTTGAAGTGACCCGGATCAACCTGATTTTCGAGATATATATACTTCTTTTGTATCATTCCAAATATATATAAATTTAGTTTTTGTGGAAGACCGGGTTGACCCGGTGGTCAAAACAGTAACCCGATGATTCGACCAGGTCGATTAGAGACCCAATTTTCAAAATATTGATTAAACACTAACACTATTTAAACTGAAAAAAAAAATGAGTTATAACAAAAATAATAATAATAAATTATAATTTCTATAAATAGTTTACTTAATTTTTCACTTTTTTATTTTGAAGGATTTTTCCTAGTATAGATGTAGTAATCAATTCATAAAGAGAAAAATTAATCACCGTTATATCTTGATGGTACAAAACATGACGAGGCATATAACTTTGTCCTATGATACAAACAATCGATTTACTTCAAGAACGCCTACATTGAAATCCCTAACCATGTTGAGCTATCTAATAACTAAGGTCGGACACACCAAGGGGGAGGATTGACCTCATTTTACACGTCATATTAATTTTCTCTCTTCAACAACTTACAGACGATTGGTTGACACAATAAGGGCGACCTTCATTTTTTTTATTTTCAAAACACTTTTAACAACAAACTTAAATTTCATTAATAATTAATACCTTACATAATAATTCAAATCAAATTAAGACATTACAGTACTAATTAAAAGAAATGGTGCAATAAGAGAAGTGTTTGAATTATGGTTTATGTAGAGGTATTTATAGTTAAGTTTTTAAATTTTAAAAGTTTATTTATTTATTCATTTATTATTATTATTATTATTATTATTATTATTATTATTATTATTATTATTATTATAAACATTATCCAACGGTAACATTCAATTTTTTTTGTTTTTTAGCCCAGCCCAACGGTAACATCACACACAAAATATGAGGAGATTGTCGATCGTAGAGACGACTGAAAAAAAAGATGGATCGCTAGGTGATCGACACCCACAGAAGGGGCGATCGATAGCCTAGTCAATCTTCGAATTTTACTGCATCCAGCCAAAGATTTATGAAGAAAAACAATATATAGTTCTTCAGGGATAACTAACATAATCAAATTAACTGTCATTTGTGAGGTATTTATCTATATAAACACGCTTACACACCGATGCAGATGTAATTGTAAATTTAAGTAATCATGATTACTCAGCCTAATAACACCATGTTAAATTCAACTGCAATGTTTGTTTTGAGTTCATGATTAGTTTAACTTGGACAATGTCTTTACAATAGTGCAAGTGTTTCCTTTTGGCTTTAAAGCTTCACAATACTTACGTGACCATATTAGGTTTGGCGTTATCATGCGTGATGTGAAGCAAAGTTGTAGTAAGGACGCTAAGAGTATATTTGTGTTTAAGTGTGTTTTATCTCGAGTCTTTAGTGTTAGAAAATGTTTGATGTTGTAATCACTTATATGTCGATGTAACGTCGTTTTTTAATAACGATGATGTTACCACATCTGTTGCTAGGTATTAGTATAAAATAGTAGCAATAAGGGGGTGGCAACCTAGTCGGTATGGGGCTCGGCACAACTAGGCGTGGATCGGCAAAACAAAACCACAAGGTCGGCATGGGCTAATCGGCATAGCCATCGGTATACATTACCGATTCGGGGAAGAAAGAAAGCATTTAATTTTTGTACCGTTGCAAATTAATAGGGAGTTACCGTTTCACTTTTTGTTACATTTTCAAAATAATAATAATAATAATAATAATAATAATAATAATAATAATAATAATAATAATAATAATAATAATAATAATGTTTAGGCATCAATCGGCATAACATTGCCACTAAACATATGTAATTAGGCATCCAAAGGCATGAAATGAGTTGGTTGAAGATGATTGGCTAATTACATTAATTTTCTAGGTATCCTTAGGCATGATTGTCACCCCCTAACTTTTAATTTACACTCATACGTATAATATAATAAATAATCATTAGCACTTAATGACATATGCTAATATGCTATTGTGAATTAATTAATTTAGTCAATTAGTTCATGAATGGAATATAAAAGTTGACACAATCCATTAAACCAAACAACCACCAAAGATGGCGAAAGCTTACTTAACTTTTTTTCTTAATGCAATTATGGAGATTTTTAATACATATTTATATTTCATTTAAATGCGATTACTTATCATGTAAACTTTTTAATTTTTCTTCAAAACTAGTCTCATGATCATTAATGGTCCCATATAGATAAAACATGGTCAATATTTATGTGCCATGTTATTTCATTTTCCAACTAAATTTCACCAAGTTTCAATATTTATGTGCCATGTTATTTCATTTTCAAACTAAATTTCATTTCAATGCTCATTATTGGTGTTTAATGGAAATTATATCCCAAAAAGGTAAAAGGTTATAATGTCAATTCACTGCCCAATGTATGAAAGAAAGTTTAACTCAGTAGTTACATAAGTTATCCTAAAAAGTCCAAACGAGTTAATTAAAGGCAACAATAGCTTCTTATGAGTGTCTTGATATATAAAAATAAGAACTGATAGAGATACTCATAAATTGATTGAGACACTCAATTTATAAATAATTAAAGCAGTTTATATTTACAGTATAATTGTTTAATACATTTTTTGAAGTGTCTCAATTAAATATGAGACTATGAGAGTGTGCAAATCACCTATCTATAGAAATATATAGAATAAAGAATACAAAAATGCTAAATATTCCTACTAAATCCTCCTACAAAACCGCCTACTCACAGGATCTTGCCAAGTGGCAGAATTAACGGCTTGGATGCAAAAAGAGAATGAGTGAAGAAAAACTATTTAATACCGTTGTGTGTAGGAGGATTTGTAGGAGGATTTATTAGGAGGATATAGCAAAGCTCTAAAGAATAAATTGCAAAAATAGTTCCGTTGTTTGGCCAAATTTAGGTTCGGTATCCATCCTTCAGAGAGACAGAAAGTGCACTCATCATTCTTGTGGGAAACTTACTAGTGCACTGTTGGTTCCTGGCCAAAATTAAATGACTAAATTACCCTCACTGTGACCAAAGTAAAAAGAAAGATGAAGAGAGTAGTTTAGTAATTTAATATTAGTCAGGGACCAAATGTGCACTTGTAAGTTCTTCACATGGACGATGAGTGCACTTTTGAAAAGATAGAAATTGAACATGCAATTTGGTCAAACCACATGGACGATTTTTACAATTAACACTAGAATAAGTTCATTTAAGTGTTTATTTTGCTAAAATAATGAAATTAGAATGTCGTACTTTTTATTACTACATTTCTTCTATAGATTTTACTTTGATCACCCAAAACTACGTATTTTGACATTGGATAAATATAAAGTTTTGGTTGGAGCATACGCAACGATGTTAAAACGGCTTGGCGTCAAAGTGGCTCAACGTTAGCTCGTGGTGGGGTCTTCGTGGTTATGAGGTCGAGCAAAACAAAGTGTTCCCCCTCCTTTTTTTCCAAATGTGGTTAGTGGTGGTGGCACATGACCATTGCGGGTAAAACGATGAGGAAGTAGTGAAGGTTACGATAATGTGATGCTAAGGTAACAACAATGATATGACCAATATACTACTAGCTGCAATTACTTTTATAATCAATTTATAAACACCACAAACGTATCATTACATACATCCAAACATCATGTATAGATTGATGATAATATTCAAAGCAATGTAATTATTACAACATAAAAGCTATAGTTAATTCGTTCTATTATACTACGTATGAAAGATGACATCATGTACTATACTAAAACATGCGTAATCTATACATTTATCTAGCTATTTTACCAAGATTGTTTCATATCTGGAACATTACATGATATGGTACAGATTTTAACACGTCTATACTCACTTCAAAAATATTTACCGTTTCGTAAAAACCACTACGACGATGGTTTGTGTTATAAGTATATATGGTTATAATATCGATAGTGAGTACATCATAAATCCTTGCTCGAATAATTTAACCGGTGTTTCTTAAGATCTTGGTTTTGTACTAAGATTTCGACAATGTTACAGTTTCACAAAGCAAAAACGAGGCGGTATAATTTGAAGTTCAAACCATAAGCAACTACATGTAAAGAAGATGGCATACACAAACGCGAAAAATCAAAACCAAAAAAGAAATTGAAGTGAAATGACATACAAATTGTCAAAGTAACAATCAATATTTAAAAAACCTCTTTAAGATCAAAATTAGCACATTGACTTCTAACCTCACTTACAAATAAATTGCATTAAATATTTTATGGTTATACTGACAAGTGTTGTGTTCACCTAAAGTAAGAACATAGTTATTTATTTATTTATTATTATTATTATTATTATTATTATTATTATTATTATTATTATTATTATTATTATTAACATCACTTCAGAAAATCATATTATTATTATTATTATTATTATTATTATTATTATTATTATAGTTTTAAAATGTTTATGTTCTTGGTAACTTTGTTGTTTTTATTTCTGTGAACTAAACATTTTCTATGACTTTGTAAGGTTTACGAGAGAATTTAAAAAGAATCCCATTTTGTTTTGTTGAACTTTGAGCAAGGAAATAACTTACACTTTCAAAATTATCTACAATACTAATATTTTTATACGAAATAGTTCTCTAAATAAACCAAAAATGAAAGTTTGATCCACTATTTAGACAAAAAGAAAAATACTAGTTGTTGGCGGATATTTTTTTCTGGCTAACGACTATTGTTTTTGCGTGCGACCAAATTTTGTTTCTTTTCAAAAATAAAAAAAAATAAAAAATCAATTTCTTTTTATTTATTTATTTTTTTGTTTAATTGAAAACAGAGAAAATTTGGTCGAAGAAAAGTCAATAGGTATCAGGCACATAAAAAAAAAACGTAAAGTCAAATCAATATATGAGTAACTTATAGTACTTTAATAACAAAAAATAGGACACACATCAAAATATTAATGAAGTCATATAGTTAATCGCACAAGTATATTTTAAAAAATAGTTTTTCTTTTTGTCTAAACACTGGATTTTATTTCTTTTTGTCCATTAAGAAATTTTATCTTTTTAATTTACTGAACTTTTCTTACACAACAATTATTTGCTTGGATCGTCCAATAGGATTACTTCATATGGTCAAAATCATCTTGCAATTTCAACATCCTCCATTAAAGCTCAATTGAAAAGGTACAAAGGTTATAAATCGAAAATTTATCATACTTCCATTTATTGCATATTGAATATGCACATGAAAACTTCAAATGTCGGCATAGGCTTAAACTTAACCCGTAAATTAACGATACTAAAAACTCATCACGGCTCTTAGCTCATGACAAAAGCACGAAGTTTATCATGGTTCTTACAAACATGTATCAGAAAGCTCTTGTCGTGTAACGGTTCATAGAAACTTTATCTGCAAAGATTATTTGTAAAATAGCTCTATTTAGTCTCGTATCGATTATAGAAGAAATTTCTAAAAGTATAAAACCAATATAAGATACTGGGAAGAGACTTTTTTTTTTTTTTTTTTTTTTTTTTTTTTTTTTTTTTTTTTTCAATTTACTTTTGTTGAGAGATGTTGAAACTGCTTTAGGCGATTTGGTTAACAACAAACTTCATTATTTTTAATATTATCATTTTTTTTTTTTTTTTTTTTTTTTTTTTTTTTTTTTTTGCAAAATGAATAAATAAAATGAATCACAAACGTGTTTGGGAAAAAATATTATTAAAACCAATTGATGTTGATTTTGTCTAAACATCTTATTAATTATCCGAAAGTGTAACTAACTTGAAACATCTTCGAGTGTTGTTCAAACCATAAGTAACTGCATGTAAAGAAGATGAATAAACAAACGCGAAAAATCAAAATCGAAAAAGAAATTGAAGTGAAAGGACATACAAATTGTCAAAGTAACAATCAATATTTAAAAAACCTCTTTAAGATCAAAATTATTTCGACTAGTACATTGACTTCTAACCCATTTACAAATAAATTGCATTAACTACTTGATGGTTAACGTTGTTTTATACTGACAAGTGTTGTGTTCCCCTAAAATAAGAACATAGTTTTTATTATTTATTATTCCGTAATATTTAAATTTTACTTTTAGAATGTTTATGTTCTGGTTAACCTTGTTGTTTTTATTTTTGTGAACTAAATATTTTCTAGGACTTTGTAAGGTTTACAAGAGAATTTAAAAATAATTCCATGTCGTTTGTTAAACTTTGAGCAAGGAAATAATTTATATTTTTAAAATTATCTACTAGACATAGTGACATACTATTTTTAAATTGTGATGTTACATGACTGGACAGCTTTGGGTAATATTGAGAATTATTCGACAATTATCTGCTTGGATCATCTCACGGGATCACTTCATGTGCTCAAATCATCTTGCAATTTTAACGTTAACTAGATGAACCCCGGCCTGCCGCGTTGCGGCAGGGCATCGTTTAACGTCGTTGATTATTACAGGGTATTTTTTTAAAGTAGAAAGTAGGACGGTTTTTGTTCTTTGTATTTTGCAAAACAGTTTGCATATATAAAAGTTACACATATTTCAACAATAGCAGTGGTGAATGCCAAAAAAGAGTGCCAAAGATCTCTACACAATGGCTTGTAGGTGTTACAGTCAAAATACACGCATCATATAACCCATTTACACATCAAAATAATGTATTTGCTTTATACTTATAATAAAAGGTGCATGATTAATAAGTTTGTATCAAAAACTCGTGATATCCTAAAATCAGCTGCTACAGGTTTATATGCACTCTTAGTCACACATAAATATGCATAAACTTGGATGATACCTGTATTGGAGTCAACTTTCTTTTTGGGCACAGGGACGCGAAAACCTAACAAACAGCTTTGGCGATGTTTCGGTTAGGCATTGAACACCAGTACTATCAACACAGGCATCGATAATGGGGACAAGGATTTCTCTTGGTTCCTGTAAAATGAGTAAAAAGAAAAGTAAGGGAACCTGACATTATCTGAAAATATAAGCGTCATGTTGATACTACATACCCGCTGTGGCGCGACAGCATAATCATCTGGCCGAGTAATTGCAACCACATCAGGAGAAGCTACTGCGTGACAAACGACAATGAATGTAAGCAAGTAAAATGATAATAGATAAAGTCATGTAAAGAAATGAAACCAATCGAAACAGAGATTAAAACTTACACAATTATCTCATTTTTCCTGCAGATCATCACCAAAGACTCATGTATCCTGAAGATACAATAAAAAGATTAAGTGATTAACCAATGGCTATAGAACAGTCTGTTCCTACAAATAGAAGGTCGAAACATTAGGCGCAAAATACTTGCGGCACACCTAAATTTTTTACAAACTCAAGCATCTACAGAAAATGTTAACCATGTTAACCACAGGGTTATGTTTCCTAAGTATGTATGTTGGGAAGGCAACAACAGGCCTAATGAACCGCAATGCTAGTAATTCTCTTCCTCATATACTACCACATATTGTATCGAATCATATCCAATTATTAGAAAGATAAATTCATGTTAGATACCTTAAAGTTAAGAAAGATCAAAACAAACGCGTATATTGAACATATAACAAAAAACGAAAGCACTTGTATCCTCTCATTTCAAACCTGCATAACCACACTAAGACATAAACTGAAACCAAAAATACTAATAAAAATCAAAACTTTTTTAGTAACCCAACAAAGTAGCAATTAGCCACAATTAAAAAAAAAAAAAAAAACTTAT
Source organism: Artemisia argyi (assembly GCA_030686995.1). Classification (NCBI taxonomy): domain Eukaryota; kingdom Viridiplantae; phylum Streptophyta; class Magnoliopsida; order Asterales; family Asteraceae; genus Artemisia; species Artemisia argyi. The sequence continues at coordinate 193,297,698 of CM060683.1, read as the reverse complement.
TTGCTCTTAGAACTCGTCATTCATACCCACAATTAAAAACCAAACAAACTCTTCATTCATACCACAATTAAAACCGAAACCTTTAGATGAGCTTCCAGCCATTTACGCGCCGCAAGATCGTCAGCCACAATCGAAGCATTAGCCGCCTCCTTCTGTAACTCCTCACACCTTGCATCGATTGTGGGCTCAGTAACTGATATTGAAAGTTAGTAATAGATCTAAAAATCTGTTGCGAGTGTTTTTTGGATAAGAGTGTTCGAGGATTCCAGAAATTTGTGGAAACTATACCACTGATCTCAAACCTCCAATGATTGTGTTAATAAACGTTTTTAATATGTTTTTGAGAATGGGCCTAAGGTATCATTGGATCATTCTACATCGGGCAGCCCAAAAAAAATGTGCATAGAGCCCATGAATCGACACGGCGTCGTTTCAAATCACGTATTATATATATAGTAATAATGTACAAGAGTTTTAGCCCAATAGTTAAACCCGGCAAACCTAAAAAGACTAAAGGCCCAACACACTTCCATGCAAGTATTAAACAAGGTCACAACGAGTCTCGCATGGAGAATCAATCTCCATGCAACAACTGGCTTGACGGTTTGTCCTCTAGACTTTTTTTTGTATCATTGCCATGTACTGACACATCATTGGTGTAGATGTAGGGCCATAAACATTTTGCTATGACATACAAATCATGCCCGGTACAAACATTCCCACAACGTTAATAATGAAAAATATCACGAAACTTGTTATTCTTGTCTCCTTCATGGGATGACTCCATCATGGGTCACCTTAAACCATTGAAATTTATTCATGGGTATCACATTACCCTAAATGCATCTTTATAAAGATAAATGCATTTCATGAGAATGACAAAATGAATATAATCGAATAATATTGTTCGTAAAAAATTTTGATTACAAAATATCTGGTGCTGCAACGTGTGGGTATATCTTGCTAAACATAGTAAATTCTAAATTTTAGTGGTATAATTGTTGGTTACTTTAGGGTTATTACAAGTTTACAACAAAGGCAAAAGTTCAATATAGATCTCATATTTGTCATAGATCCAATAAACAAATTTTGGCCATTCATTTTTTTGATTAAAAAAAAAAATCTTTCACAATTAAAAAAAAAAAAAAAATATCTCGCAAACCGTTAATCGTTATGCAAAAAAAATACACCACCGCAACGAGAATTAAATTATCTTTTATAGATATGCACTTTTATATACTTTCGACGAATATTTTTTTTTTCAAAATTTTCGTCCAGAAAAATCACACGTTATTTGTAAGAATCACATGTGATTGTAAAAATCACATGTGATTTTTTTGGGTGAAAATTTTGAAAAAAAAAAGAAAAAAAAAATCGTCGAAATTATAAAGAAGTGCATATAAGATAATTTAATTCTCGTCGCGATAGTGTAATTTTTGTAGCTTTATAAATAAAGGTGAAAAATGACGTTTTATTAATTTAGATGAAAAATAGATATCTAAGATTGGTTCGTTAGATCCATGACAAATAGGAGATATATATTGATGTCCAACTCTTACAACCAATTGGCCAAATCAACCCAACCCATTTACCTTCTCCAGCCCAAATGCACAACACCCAACCCAACCCAAACCCATTTCCCAAAACCTCATTTCACACCACACCCATCACCCACCACAACCAAACACAACCATGATGTTACAATCTATACGACAATCATTCTCAAGGCGATCTTCAAATTTAAACCGACCTTTCTGCACATCCTTAACCAACCAACCAAACACTAACAATAACAAAGTAACAGAGTTGTTGAAAATAGAAGAAGTGGAGAAGATATTAAAAGACGTGAGAGCTGATGACGTCAGAATAATTCCGGTTAATAATAAAAATGAGTTTGCTAGTTTTGTTGTTGTCGCTACTGGTAAGTCTCAGTGGCATGTTCGTAATATTGCCCAAGCCCTCATTTACAAGGTATTATTTTTAACCTCCTACTTTTTTTTTTCTTTTTTTTTTTTTAATATTAATTTTAATTCAATTATGTTCGTTGCTTATTTTAGGGTGTGTTTGTTTCGTTAAGATGTTTTAGGACCGAATCTGACTACCACTAGAAAGTCTAAATGTGGACGAAATAATGTTGTTTGTTTTTGTATAATTGTCCGAATGATTTTAAGTCCCCACCTCTTACTGAGTAAGATGTTATATGTCTAACTGGGTCTGACTCAAAAGAAAAAAAGAAAAAAACAAACAAGCAAAACGTCTGCCCACCTCTTACTAGTAAGAGTAAGAGGGCTAGCAAGATTTTTTATTTAAAAAAAAAAAAAAACAAACAAACACACCATTAGTCTAGGTGTTTGTTTAAGCTTATATGTGGGCTTATGGGCTTATTTGATTTTGGCTTATATTTCATAAATGCCCCAATTTTCCGGCTTATTTTGAAACTTCGAGGGCTTTTATATGTCTCAAAATAAACCGGAAAATTTGTTTAAGCTTATATACGGCTTATTAGCTTATATGTGTTCGGTTTATATGACATAAGCCACAATTTTGTGGCTTATATAAGCCCATAAGTGTCAAAATAAGCCACAAAATAATTGTGGCTTGTGTTATATAAGCCGAACACATATAAGCTAATAAGCCGTATATAAGCTTAAACAAACACCCCCGAAATATTATCATAAGCCCACATATAAGCTTATTTGATGCGCTTACAAGTTTATTTCCTTGACCATGATCCGACCATGACATCACCGCAATGGTGATCATTCCTCATTGCGGGTGCTTTTATAAGCAGCTAAAAGAAGAGTACTTTAGGAGATAGTGCTTAGATTTGTATTTTTAAGAAGATAAGCAGTTAAGGAGAAACATAAGCAATCCCAAACAGACTCATAGTAAATAGGCATATCAAATAAGCAGTTTGATACAAACTTATTTTGAAGTAGATAAGCAATCCTAAACACCTACTATAAGTTTGCTGTATTTTTGAGTGGGATCATTCCATATATATCGAATCTAAACATCAAAATGCAATGCCAAATACTCCACGCGAGGCTTATGAGAATTAATCTCCCAATGTTTATCCATTCGAAGTGTTCTTGACTTCTTGTATCTATATAGCATAACTTTTTGTGATTAGTAGAAAGAAGTATTATATAATAAAAAAAAGTAAAGGCGCGTTAGCGCTTTTTTTCTTCTTCAATAAGGGTTGGAGCTTGAAGAAGCGAACCCTATCAGAGAAAAAAGTGCTAGTTGTAGCGCGCTAGCGTGCATTTGACTAAAAACATGGAAAGTCAAGGCTCTGGGCAACGAGTGGGAGGGAGCCTTGACTTGAAGCATTGTACAAGTGCTTAAGGCTCCTTCCGGCCATGGCCACACCGCCACAACTATCATATAAGGCAAGGCTTGGAAGCAAGCTATCTGCGCCTATCGGCGGGAACTGGGCTTGGCTCGGTTAGTAGTGCCCGCCCATTCTGTCTCACCCGCCTGCCGACCCATGAATTCTAGTTTCCCGAATCTCCCAACTATGCAAATTATACATTCCGGATTATTACATATAATTATATGTAAATTAAATGGATTTTCTAACTGATACGGGCCACTTTAAAAGCTGCTAGAAATCTGTATACTCTTGATTTAAAGCCACCTCAACAGTTAATCCTTTCTTACTAAAATATAAAGTGCACCTGATTATCAAATGTTAATGACTATTAGTTATTTGATATTGGGAGCAGGTCAAGCAAAAGCAAACAGGAGCTAAGAGAATGTTGCTGCCTAGCGTAGAAGGGCAGGAAAGTGGAAACTGGATCGTCATCGATTCAGGTTAATATTTTTCTTATGGAAACGAATTCTCTTTTGTATCGGGTAAAAAGAGTAACGACCCGATGATAAGGAATAGAAAAGGTCGAAGGACCCTTTTAAACTTCCGGTACCAACATATTCTATCCATTACTGGACTAAATTGAGTATGTATCACATTATGAAATGACAGGCTTATTTTAAATAAAAAATGGGATTTTTTTGAGTTAAAAATAGGTGTTACCTTGGCTACACTTTTCAGCTAAGGACATATTCCAAAACTTAATAAGATTAACCATACATGAAGCAAATCGATACATTTGTTACCTCTGAGCTAGGATCATATGAGAACACAAAATCTAAGTGAGAACGGCCTAAAGGATTGCTTCTTTTACTCTCCCCTTTTTTATCGTAAATTTCCATGGTCATTCTGCAAACGAAATGCATGACTGGGAATCCATTGTGTAAACCATATTGATTTCACATTTTCACCCATGGAGCTTTCGACTATTGCTTTTGATCTGTTTCCACACTTCATGTACAGAAAATGGTTTATCTCTCCCTTTACTGTTTATCCATATTACCAAATCACTTTTTCAGTATTAAGAAGAGTAGAAGACAGGGTACCAAAAAGCTTTCCAAAATTCTAAATCTGCTCATCCATTACCATGCCACTTCAATTTAGTACCCTACATGAGAGTTAATTGCATAAATCGTCCCTGAACTTTGGCCAGATTGCATGTTTCGTCCCAACCATTTCGAAAGTGCAGAAATCGTCCCTGTGTGAAACGTTTGAGTAAATTTTCGTCCCTAATTGGGACGAAACATGCAATTTGGCACTTTTGAAACATGCAATTTTCGTCCCAACCAGGGACGAAAATTTGCTCAAAGGTTTCTAACAAGGAAGATTTCTGCACTTTCGTAATGGTTGGGACGAAACATGCAATCTGGCCAAAATTCGGGGACAATTTATGCAATTTACTCCCTACATGATGATGGTTAAAGAAAAGACAATTGAACGGGATAGATAGTGACCACTTGTTTGTTCTGTACAGCTTTTCTGCTCACATGGTTATTTACTTTGTGTCGGGCATGATCACATGGTTACCGTGTGATACTTCTCGTAGTTATAAAATGATCATGTATTGATTGTATTAAACATTGACAACTTCCTGTAATGGGTGTCTTTTAGGTTTGTTAATAGTCCATGCCTTTGACGAGAAAGCAAGGGCTTATTACAACTTGGAGCAGTTGTGGACCTCAAAAGAGTCGAGTAAAGAACAAAATCAAACTCAAAGTCAGGTAAATGTCTTCAAGGTTTTTACTTAATTGATCATGAGTATTTAACATGGTTACCTATTTTTTTGTAAGAAAACAACCTAATTTTGAATGCTTAACACGACTCGTTAATGGACAATATTTGTAATACGTATTTGCCATATAGATTTGACTTCCTGATAATCTCTTCTTTTTAATGATGGTAACGTTGACCCAATTGCCTTCAAATGGGTCGATTTGGGTTATGTGTAATCTCTAAAGGGTCAAATGGGTTGACCCGACATAACTGGCACACACTAAAAATTATCCCTCATTGCCCGAACCCGTTACTCAACATACCCATTTTCTACCTGTTTTACAAAATGAACAACACTCCATTATTACCTATTATACATTATACTTTTGTAATAGTAGCAGTTTAACAAGTAACCGATTTATATGTCAAACAGGAATTGAATCAAGCCTTCGTGAAGGTGCGCCGCAAGAACAACTCCAAGAAACCTGCGAAGGCCGGTGCTTGATGGAAGACAATCTAAACACAATGAACCCTTGCAAGGTATCAAGCATATCAGCTTCTCGGCCCATTTCTTAATGATCAAGTTGTGCTGTATGGGACTTCCAATGAGTTGTAAATGTAGTTGGATCAAAAAGTGTAGATTGGCAGGGACACCTCAACCCTGTGTACCATATTGGTACCCATCAACCCTACCCAGCAAAGGTTTGATGCCTGTGAAATACCTCCACCCAATACCCAACCATGCTTGCGGAACGGAATCGAACTCGCATCCTTTAGTTGGATCAAGACATCACATGGTTGGGCCCAGGCTTCTAAGGTAGCTGGTTGATATCATTAGAGCTTGAGGTCCCCATGTGAGGACTTCCCGGTTGGTCACCCAACCCGGTACTACTCTCACCTAGGCTCGCTTAACTTAATAAGCTTCACCCAGTGGACAACAAAGCGCCATGAGTTGTAAATGTAAATGGACGCTATTTTTCATTTTCTCGAAGACCATCAAAAACAACAATTTTGCTTCTATTATGCATCTCTGGTTATTCTATTTTGATAATAATAGAATACGATTCTGTAACCTAGGATGTTAGGATGTTGAAGTTTCAACAATTTGTACGAGCTCCAACTTGTGTTTGTGGATGATAGACGGTAGCTGCTTAACAAGTTTTTGGTGAACTTATCCATCTTTGATCGCGTTTTTTTTGTTTCCGATTCAAAGTTGTTTTCAATCGGAAAAACTTTGACTAAACTGTATCGATAATTGTGTTAGATAACTAAACATAGGATTACTACACAATGGGATCACTTCTATATACAACCACCACACCCTGTCTTACAAGCAGGTCATGGGGAGGTAAGATAAGCAAGAATACTTTATGGTTTTTTTGGTTTTCTCACAAGAGGTAAGTAGTTCAAACCTCGTTAGATATGTACATCTAGGGGTGGCCAGGGAAGGGTCGGAAACGGTCTCGGGGAGGCCATGTACACCATGGAAAACCGTTTACCTTATTATCACGAACTTGATTGTTTTTTGCTATTTTAAAAAAAGGTCAAATTTTTGTGCAATTATAAAGTTATAAAAGTTTTTATCATTTGCTCAAATGCTGTAAATATAAATTTCTACATAATAAACTATCAATGACCTGGAACAAATGCCCAAATATTTTGTAAACTTTGTAACAATTTTAAACCAACTCTCAATGTAGCAAAGTATCTAAAAATCCCTATATAATAGGGCTTTTGGATTTCTTATCCTTCGATAACCACAAACTAACTGGTAAACTAAGATTTCCTACAATAAAATGGTTTCAAAATTTTGAGGGAATAGATTCACATCATGTTGCTTTTACAATGACATTAATCTATAACATGATAATCTAGTGGAGACAAAATCAGTAAACCAACTTATGGAAGCACACAAAGTGTATAAACTTGGTTGACATTGAACAAGATTCTCATATAAATCGTCGAAAACAATAACCTGATTCCTAAACATCAGCATAAATCGCCATGTAATTCACAAAACTTCTTATAAAATCTAACTCATCTAAACTATAATTTCACTTCAATTCCCATACCTAATATCATACTCGCCTGCTCCAAAAAGTCCCCTATTTATAGCTCCACGCTTAGCAATTTGGCCATTATCTTCATCCACAATTCATGTCAAAGTAGATGCTACATTCTCACTGATCAAGCAAAAGTAGAGTTTCGAAGTAGGAACTCACAGAGAATACATATTGCATTCCAGAAATTCCAATATAATTGACGGGTTTTGAGTCAAGTTCATAAACAAAGAGGTCCCTTTGACGATTTTTTTTCGTTTCAACTATAGCTTCGCCACTCTTTCTAAATCCATGTACACGTTGTATCACATCTGTTGTGTTGATGGTGTATAGCTTTGTGAACGATTTTGGTTCACCATGTTCCATCATCTTCCATACACTACGTACTTGTCTCCCAGCCTCTTCTTTAATCATAACCATAACAAGAGATTCCCTAATGCTAGATATACCCACAATTCTTTCCTGACTGACTGCTGAACTATCCGCGGGGAGGTAAATTTCTGTAAATTCTTCGCTTTTCATATCAAATGACACAATCAAATCCCGCCAATTATAAAACCTCCGATATCCATGATCCTCATGAATCGTTTCACAAGCACGCCAATACATAAACCTATCTATTGCTACCTGTGCCTGATCGTTTTCAAGTGAAATTGCTTTACGTGGTAAATTGTTGGAAAGTCTTCTCCAAGACTGTGTGCTTAACGTAAAAACCTCAAATACAGTGTCCCTTTTATTCGAATCAGGATAAGATGATGTAATCTTGACTATCTTAGGGTCACAACTGTCGGGACAAACCCCAAAACCAAACTGGGTACGAATTCTATAATCAGAATAAGTTTTGGCATCACACACATCAATATCAACCGATTTTCTAATAGTAGGATTCCAAATATGGACTTTCCTGGTTCCTGATCCATCAGAACCATGCATGAATAACAAGCCTTGAGAGCTAACTATTTTATCTCGTGTGTTAATAAAATTAAGAGACGTGGGGACAGTAAGTGAAAACTTGTGTTGAGGGAAAGTATCATCATCTACTATCGAAACATATTTAAATACATCAGAATAGTTATCAGAATAGTTGTCAGATGCTAAATAATGTACAAGTAGATGATGCTTATGTTTTTTATGAGTGTTGTGCTCAGCATTGAATTTAGAGCTACTGATAAGAGACTTCCATTGTTTCGAAACCAATCTAAATCGAATAAGTGATTTGATAGGCAGATTTTTGATTATTTCTGCTTGGATATCGAATGGTATGTTGTCGGACATTATTGTTTCGATGATGCTTATTAGGGTTTTGTAACGAGAGATTTGCATGAAACAGAAGATTATATAATAAAATTTCGACATTAGTTTTATGGGCTAAATACCCTTTGAAAAAGCACAAGCCTTACAGGCCTTTGATGGTCCATATATGAGATTGGTTTGAAGAGACTTTTATACCAACTAGTTTGGTTTTGTTTCTACTTTCTAGTTTGTACTAACTCGAGAAATTGAACTGACCACTCAACTCGTTTACTATTTTGCAACTTGATGACCTGATCAAATTTTAACCGATCTTGTTGTTCATCGTTAATCAACCAACCAAACACCACCGATGGTAATAATAAATTAACAGAGATGTTGAAAATAGAAGAAGTTGAGACTTAGTGGGGGTTACGAGCTTATTTGTTTTTCAGCTTATATTTCATAAGCCTCAATTTTCTTGCGTATTTTGAGACTTAGTGGGCTTATTATTATATAAGTTTATTATGATATGATAAATTCATATAAGCCCATCTCTGTCTCAAAATAGAAAATTGGGACTTATGAAATATAAGCCGAAATCAAATATAAGCTCATAAGCCCACATATAATAAGCTTAAACAAACACCACCTAAAACAAACAACTGCTTTTGGATTTTGTTTGGATGCTAATAAAAGAAGAGTTTAGTGTTTACCGTCATTTTGCATTTTATAAATTGTAGATACAACTAGTGATATTTCTAAATGCTACTACTAGTTTCGCCATGTGTAAGGTGACGATTGTTTAGGAGCGTTCAGAATATAATGCTTATTTGGCCGCGAGTGTTTAGCTTTTGGATTTTGTTTAAATGTTTCTTATTTGGCACGCTAATAAAATAAGGGATTAGGTTTTACCTCATTTTAGATTTTGCACTTTATAATTACGATTACAACTGTCTTACCAAATGCTTTTATCAAACAAACAACTATTGCTAACATCTATCTAGTTTTGCTAAACATAGCCTTAATGTCTAGAATATAATGCTTATTGTTTGGCAACTAGACGTTTTTACCTTCTGGGTTTTGTTTAAACACGCTTCTATTTGAAATACGCTTAATAGAAGCGTATAGGTATTCCGGATATTTTTAGTGCTTTGTGACATTTACCTGCATTTTTTTATTGGTATGCCTTTTAAGTTGTTTATTCCGTAACTGAGTTTCGGTTACACGACGTTGTGAAGCCACCTCTTTGTCTTGCAACTTGGAAGGGAATAAAAGACGGTCTGAAAATGATGTAACAATGTTGTGTTATAAAACGAGGTGTTAATATTTGCCTATTTAGAAGTAAATAACTAAAGTTGCCTTGAGTTTGTTCTTAGAATCAACTTTTTTTTGGCAACATAACAGAAAAAAGTAGTATTTCTTAGTTATATTCACGGGATTTAGTGTTTCTACAATGCATATGTAATGTAATATGTGACATCTACCTTAATATTTGTATCATACTATCTTATAATGTACAAACACCTACTAAATTTATAAACTCTTAAAATTCAGCATTGCTTATTATAGTAAGAAATACAATTAAAACACAATTAATGTGGTCAAGATATTTAATATAGTCAATTAATTAACTGATCAATAAATACAATTAATGCAGTTATTAATACACCACTAACATAAGAAATATAACTTATCAAGCATAATGTATAACCAACTCAAATACAATTATTTAATGTGACTAATGCAAATAATAAAGCACATTATATGAATATTCAGATCCAAACGGGCAACAGACTAAAAGAGCTCAAGGCCAAATAGGCACGGGCCAAACGGGCACAAGATAAACGAAATTTTTGATATATGTAAATTTAAATTGTTAAAAAGACCATCATAAAATAAAATACATGATTCACCGAAAATTTTATTTCAGGGTACCTGCCGCTGCAACGCGCGGGTACCCTGCTAGTATTCTATAGGGTAACAACCTTTTTCCAATTATTTCACAAACTTCACATTAGCAAATGGCAGCCCTGCAGTATATGTTTGACTCGGTGGATGATGTTACGGTCATGCCTTGTAGCCATACCTTTCATAAGAAGTGTTTAAAGGACACGAAACAACACTTGCAGTAAGTGTGTTCATTAATTTAACAACCTTGGAACTTTAATATAGATTATGTTTTTTAAGTGCGTAATCTTATGCGGCTATGCTTTTTTTCTTACTGAAACTACTGCAGATATGCTTGCCCTCTATGCTTTAAGTTGGTCTGTGATATGTCGAAGCATTGGGAGAAACTTGATATGAAAATTGCGGCAACACCAATGCCTCAATTTTATCAAGACAAATTGGTATGTCATCTTTCTTTATCCATGTTTTTGAGCTTTTTAATGTTGGTATTTGAATTTTAAATCTTCTTTGTTGACCAGTAAGTGATTAGATAATCATATTCATTTTTATTTAATTCTTTACTAATGATTTTACCCTAAATAGTAAGAGCGAGTGTCATTGTACCCAAATACTAAATTGCTAGAGTATCACTGTTCACTACTATAATTGCACAATAATCAGATAGTAACCTTCAAAACGCATTGCCAAACACCCATGTAAAACTTGTGTACTTTGAAGCTCTATTTATTTATTTCATCAGTCCCTGGGCCAATTGTATTATCTAAGCATATTGGACAAGTACCTATGGTATTATTCATAATCCTCTATAGTATGACATGTTTATACACAAGTGAAATAATTACATCAGCCTCTATAGTATTCATAATCCTCTATGGTATTATTCATAATCCTCTATGCATTTCATTTTTAATTTCCTGTATTTTGTACGAATATTACCTTAATGTTGATTGTGAATGTGATACATCAGCCAATATATGATTAATTATATGTAATTTATCAAGATTGATTTTTTTTAATAATTGTTGCGAATCATGAAGCACTTACCCCTGCGAACTTATGTGGCTATTTCAACAAAGGACGGTTTTCTCATAAGGACAACTTTTATGTGGCTATTTTAAGAGTCTAGAAGAAAAAATGTTTGAAGGTACGCTCTTTGTGACAAAGACGATGAATACACAATAAACGTTTACACAGAGAAGTATTATTTTGTATATGAATTATGACAATGTAATTTAGTTTTTCTCATATTTTCATTGTTCTTTTTCCATATAATACATTTTCCTTTGTTTCCAACTTTTATGTTTAAGACATTTGACTTTATTCATGTACCGTTAGACTTTGTCAAGCAATATCTCTAAGCTTTCTATAATTCGTTAACTTAAGCTTTTAAACGATATTCATATTAATAAGTACTTATTGTTAGTCGATGCTTTGGTGATGTTAGGTCCTAATATAGATTAGTCATATATGTAAGTAAAATAAGAAAGCAACACTATTTGTTTGGGTTGTTTGCTTATGAGCTCATATGAAATTGGAGCGGCTGATAAGCACATAAGCCTTATGTCTAGATGGTGGTTAGTAGATAAAAAGCATTAATAAGTGCTTATTGTTAGTCGATGCTTTGGTGATGTTAGGTCCTAATATAGATTAGTCATATATGTAAGTAAAATAAGCAAGCAACACTATTTGTTTTACTATGACAATTAATAAAAGTCAAAGTCAAACATTATCGCAAGTTGGCCTATTTCTACAAAAGTCGGTATTCACATACGTACAACTATATGTGGTTGGATAAAACCGACTATTTAGTTTTTGTAATTTTTGTTCTCATTTTATGTTTTTAATTATGTTTTGTGATTTTCAATATTTGTTTATGTCCACTTATTATTATTAATACTATTATGAAACGAACCCGCCCATCGGGCGGGTTATGAAGCTAGTTTATTTATATGTTACTAGACAATTTTATAAGACAAACTATTATTACTAGCTTGTTTTTTTGAACTCGGCTAGTTATGCGTGATCTAGGGCACGAGATAGTGCTTGGTTTAGCTAGTGGGGGTATCAAAACATAGTACTGTAATGGTGAAATGATCAAAAAGGGAAATAAACAGAATAAGCTAGTGTGGAATACCTTATGAATAAGAGCTTAAACAAGCTAATTAGCAGGTTGGTGATATGACTGACATCCGAACATTCTTTTGATCTTATTGTGTTTTGGACTTTTGGTAATACAATAAGTTCATTACCCTTAGGTGATGTATAAAAAAAAGCAACAACGATAACATATATGCATTACAACATTATCTGATGTATTAATGTGAATACACAAACGCACACATACATGGAGATGGGATGGATGATTTGCAAAAACTTGCTTGTTTCCATTCGGCCATCCCTACTCCCTAGTGCAGAACAACTATAAACACAATGTATTTGGTTTAAGTATGCGTGATTTTACTTTTATCAATATGATCTTTTAGATCATACTTTCAAGATTGCTAGATACATAGATCAAATGGGTTTTTAAACTAATATCTACCACTTAAAGTGGCTGCAAGAGATTTGTCTACTATTCTATCTTGTTGATATGTAAAGACGTCATGCTCACGATGTTGGAATTATAATATCATGACAATCATATAAATAAACCAAATACATCAAGTGAGCATAGCGGAAGCAATTACAAGATCATATATCATGTAATTAATTAATCAATAATAAATAGTAAACGTACCTTTGTGATTCTAGCCCGAACAAGAATCAATTGAATCTTCAATTCAAGAACCCTAATTAGGGTTTATGTGGATCATAAGAATAACCTCTTACCTTTTTGTTATTCAATCCAAGATACAATCAATAGTGTGATTGTATCACGTTCTTGTACACACGTACTAATTCAAGTAAAAGATTATGCAAGTAATTTAAACACAAAACTATTTTGAGCTTTACTAAAATCGAATCCCTTTATAAAAGGTTTAAATGGATCGATTATTTGGACAAGAAAAGAAGGAGAGAAAAAACACCAAGAACTATGTGTACAAGTTGTAGGAAACAATGAATCCTTGAGTTTGTTTATATACTAGTGATAACTTGGAGTCCAAGGCATTGAGGAGGTGGAATCCCCTTATGGCCGATTGGTTATGGACATCCCTAAGGGATTCTGGAACCTTCTTGACATTCCAATTATTCACAAGTATTACTTTCTTTTTCTTCGTCTAACGGTCGTTAGTCATTCTCCGTTAAATACTAACGGTCGTTACTCGTTTTGTGTTTATTAATAATTATATATATAACATTTATAAATAATTATTCATTTACTCTTCATACGTAAAGTGTGCAATCCCGTGATCTCGAGTTCGATCCTAACACACAACTATTAATTTATGTTCATAAACTAACAGCTCCCACTTGGACATATCTTAATAGTGTGATCACATCGGTTAGCGTCTTGCAACACGCCAATGCCTCTAGTACGATCTCGAGTAAGGCTCCTGGAAAAACCTTTTAATGATTTCCCATTATTATTATCCTTTTGTTTATAATACCACGTTAATAAGGATATGGATCAAAGTCATTCCTTAATTAACCATTCTGTTTCTCGTTGTTTGTGATTGATCAATATTACCAAATCATCTGAACATATTCAGGGAAGATCATGGGCACAACCATGCAAACATCTTGACAACCCTACGAGGGGCCCAGTAGTATTAAACTCCAAAAATTAATTTGAAGGAACAAATTCTATCTTGCCTACAAGCAAAACCCACAAACTTTGTAACACTTCCGAAAACAACCCTTATGACTATCAGTTACGTATAGCGTTAAGTTGTTCCACAAAAATGTACTACATTTATGACACTTATCTTGCATCTCAAGTCTGAGGATAACTTCTCATGATTTACTTAATGATAAGATCCATAAAGTAACATCATGTAGTTGGGATAAGTCCTATATTCGGTATCATTGAATATCATTTGAAATGGCATGACTACGCATCAATATACTTTAAGTATATTATACCAACCTTCAGATTTGTCTTGTTTTAATAATATTCCCATATTATTAACTGACAACGGACAATTTAGAATAACATTTATTCATGGATTAAACATACAAATATAGGATACAATTTATAAATTAAACATACCATATATTTAAATTTATTATAATAATTGTTTGACATCCCTTATCTAAATACTAAATAGATCAATGCATGATAACTCTTGTTGATGAATAATGTCTCAAGTAATGACATTCATACTTGTTGACAAGACATAAATCATCCAACTTTGATCTATCGGAATTTTAAGAATACTTATTTCAAGAATTCAACTATTGAAGTTCTTATATGTGCGTACTCAACAATTTTGATTATGCCATATAATATTTCATAAAATGTGTGGCATCCTTAACGACCAATTTATGATAATCAAACTTCTAAACATTTTAAAGTTTAAAGTATTCTTATTCTCTTAATGTATAATGCAACTATGCTTTTAGTAAGCATAACTAGTACATATAACCAAAGATGAAATTTTTACCATAACTAGTATTGACTATTGAGTGTCATCTCAATTTCATTAGCATCATTGTATGCAAACAACAATATGCTCTTAAAAACTTCCCGTAAACATTAATATCTATTGTGTAATGTTTGATGCCCTTCAACCTTTCAAGTTTGTTGGCTAAGACAATTTTCACAACAATTGAAAAATTGTTCATCTATAGAATTTGTAAGCTGTTCCAGATTTTAGGATGCGATTCTATAATCAAACATATTCTTTTAGAATATTACACAAGTTATCTAATAACTTTTAATTAGATATTAATATTGCCAAATCATCTTGTAATCAAGCATGATACAACAAAAAATGATGTTCATGAAAAATCTTTGAGTCATACTTAGATTTTATTCATGTCATTCATATCCATTTAAACTTTCTAAATGATATATCATGATATATTAGATTCATTTACCGCACATGTTTCAACAATAAACATTCATTACAAGGTTGTATGTCTTATTTTCTAAATTTTTAAAGTTTCATTCCAAACTAACACTTAACTTTTAACTTATATGGAATGTTACCTTTTATAAAAAAAAAAAAAAATGGTATTTGGCGGAACCATCTCAAGTCCGTGTACCTTTTATATGTTCTACAACATATATGATTTAAGAAATTAAACATAATACTCCCACTAGCTTTTAGGAATATTTAGAAATTATATTATTTTAATTATAAATCAAAACATGGATTTAATAGTCCATGCCTTTGACGAGAAAGCAAGGGCTTATTACAACTTGGAGCAGTTGTGGACCTCAAAAGAGTCGAGTAAAGAACAAAATCAAACTCAAAGTCAGGTAAATGTCTTCAAGGTTTTCACTTAATTTCCATGTATACGATCATGAGTATTTAACTTGGTTACCTACTTTTTGTAAGAAAACACCCTAATTTTGAATGCTTAATAAGACTCGTTAATGGACAATATTTGTAATACGTATGTGCCATATAGATTTGACTTCCTGATAATTTCTTCTTTTTAAAGATGGTAACATTGAACCCATTGCATTCAAATGGGTCGATTTGGGTTATGTGCAATCTCTAAAGGGTCAAATGGGTTGACCCGACATAAATGATACACACTAAAAATTATCCATTGTTGCCCGAACCTGTTAACCCGTTTTACTAAATGAACAACACTCCATTATACTTTTGTAATAGTAGCACTTTAACGTATAATAGTAGCACTTTACATTGATATATTATATGCTTCACCCTAACAAGTAACCGATTTATATGTCAAACAGGAATTGAATCAAGCCTTCGTGAAGGTGCGCCGCAAGAACAACTCCAAGAAACCTGCGAAGGCTAGTGCTTGATGGAAGACAAGCCAAACACAATAGCTTCTCAGCCCATTTCTTAACGATCAAGCCAAACACAATGAACCCTTGTATGGGACTTCAAACGAGTTGTAAATGTAAATGGATGCTATTTTTCATTTTCTCGAAGACCATCATAAACAACAATTTTGCTTCTGTTATGCATTTCTGGTTATTATATTTTGATAATAATCGAATACGATTCTGTAACCTAGGATGTTAGGATGTTGAAGTTTCAACAATTTGTACGAGCTCCAACTTGTGTTTGTGGATGATAGACGGTTGCTGCTTAACAAGTTTTTGGTGACTTATTCATCTTTGATCGAGTTTTTAAGTTTCCGATTCAAAGTTGTTTTCAATCGGAAAAACTTTGACTAAACTGTATCGATAATTGTGTTAGATAACTAAACATACGATTACTACACAATGAAATCATCTTCTATATACAACCACCACACCCTGTCTTACAAGCAGTCAAGCAGGTCATGGGGAGGTAAGATAAGCAAGATTACTTTATGGCTTTTTTGGTTTTCTCACAAGAGGTAAGTAGTTCAAACCTCGTTAGATATGTACATCTAGGGGTGGCCAAGGAAGGGTCAGAAACGGTCTCGGGAAGGCCATGCACACCATGGAAAACCGTTTACCTTATTATCACGAACTTGATTGTTTTTTGCTATTTTAAAAAAACTTCAATTTTTTTATGCAATTATAAAGCTATAAAAGTTTTTATCATTTGCTCAAATGCTGTAAATATAAATTTCTACATAATAAACTATCAATGACCTGGAACAAATGCCCAAATATTTTGTAAACTTTGTAACAATTTTAAACCAACTCTCAATGTAGCAAAGCTTCTAAAAATCCCTATATAATACGACTTTTGGATTTCTTATCCTTCGATAACCCCAAACTAAAATTCTTACTGGTAAACTAAGATTTCCTACAATAAAATGGTTTCAAAATTTTGAGGGAATAGATTCGCATCGTGTTGGTTTTACAATGACATTAATCTATAACATGATAATATATAGTGGAGACAAAATCAGTAAACCAACTTATGGAAGCACACAAAGTGTATAAACTTGGTTGACATTGAACAAGATTCTCATATAAATCGTCAAAAACAATAACCTGACTCCTAACATCAGCATAAATCGCTATGTAATTCACAAAAGTTCTTATAAAATCTAACTCATCTAAACTATAATTTCACTTCAATTCCCATACCTAATATCATACTCGCCGGCCTGCTCCAAAAAGTCCCCTATTTTTAGCTCCACGCTTAGCAATTTCGCCATTATCTTCAATTATTCATGTCAAAGTAGATGCTACATTCTCACTGATCAAGCAAAAGTAGAGTTTCGAAGTAGGAACTCACAGAGAATACATATTGCATTCCAGAAATTCCAATATAATTGACGGGTTTTGAGTCAAGTTCATAAACAAAGAGGTCCCTTTGACGATTTTTTTTCGTTTCAACTATAGCTTCGCCACTCTTTCTAAATCCATGTACACGTTGTATCACATCTGTTGTGTTGATGGTGTATAGCTTTGTGAACGATTTTGGTTCACCATGTTCCATCATCTTCCATACACTACGAACTTGTCTCCCAGCCTCTTCTTTAACTAGAACCATAACAAGAGATTCCCTAATGCTAGATATACCCACAATTCTTTCCTGACCGACTGCTAAATGATCGGGGAGGTGAATTTCTGTAAATTCTTCGCTTTTCATATCAAATGACACAAACAAATTCCGCCAATAAAACCTCCCATGATCCGCATGATATTTTTCATAAGCAAACCAATACATAAACCTATCTATTGCTACCTGTGCCTGATCGTATCGAAGTGAAATTGCTTTACGTGGTAAATTGTTGGAAAGTCTTCTCCAAGACTTTGTGCTTAACGTAAAAACCTCAAATACAGTGTCCCTTTTATTCGAATCAGGATAAGATGATGTAATCTTGACTATCTTAGGGTCACAAGTATCGGGACAAACCCCAAAACCAAAATAAGTATGAATTCTGTAAGGAAAATAAGTGTCGGCAACACACACATCAATATCAACCGATTTTCTAATAGTTGGATTCCAAATATGGACTTTCCTGGTTCCTGATCCTTCAGAACCAAGCACGAATAACAAGCCTTGAGAGCTAACTATATTATCTCGTGTGTTTAGCTTGTTAAGAGGCGTGGGGACAGTTAGTGAAAACATGTGTTGAGGGAAAGTATCATCATCTACCATCGAAACATATTTAAGTAATTTAACATCAGAATAATTGTCAGATGCTATATAATGTAAAAGTAGACGATGTTTATGTTTTTGATGAGTGTTGTGCTCAGCAATGAATTTAGAGCTACCGATAAGAGACTTCCATTGTTTTGAAACCAATCTAAATCGAATAAGTGATTTGATAGGCAGATTTTTGATGATGTCTGCTTGGATATCGAATGGTATGTTGTCGGACATTATTGTTTCGATGATGCTTATTAGGGTTTTAAACTTTTAGGGTTTTGTAACGAGAGATTTGCATGAAACAGAAGATTATATAATAAAATTTCGACATTTGTTTTATGGGCTAAACCCTTTGAAAAAGCACAAGCCTTACAGGCCTTTGATGGTCCGTATATGAGATTGGTTTGAAGAGACTTTTATACCAACTAGTTTGGTTTTATTTCTACTTTCTAGTTTGTACTAACAGGAGAAATTGACGGTTTGGCCGGTTCAGGTTGAACTGACCACTCAACTCATTAACTATTTTGCAACTTGATGACCTGCAGTGCCGTAGCTAGGTGAATGGAGGCCCTGTGCAAAAACACTTATATGATAACTAAACATGACAATTAGAAATATATTGTAACGATTAGCTTTATGTGTTTTTCATCACTGTCACCCACTTGAAGTAAAGTTTAACAAATATTTAGAACAAAATTCCATATATCGTCAACATTTTGGGGTTGAAAATGAATTTTGAGACCACAACTATATAAAGAGATATATATTTTGAGGCCTCTAAAAATTTAAGGCCTTGTGCGATAGCACACCACGCACACTTCGAATACCTGATCAACCCGTTTGAACAATTGAACTCCACCTGTAAGTCACTGACGATGGCGACAGATTCATTTGCCTCAACAGTTTCTTGGTTCCTAAGGTACTTGCCATGGATACAATATGGGCCCATGAACACATCAAAATATAAGCAATGACTATATACTTTATTTGAGCTAGGTGTTCATCGGTTCGGTTATCATGTTGTTCGATTTATTTAGTTTTGTTAGTTTGGTTAAAAAATCTAAGCATGCTTCGTCCCTGGTTCCATCTTTTGCTTATATCACCCAAAACTATGTATTTTGACATTGGATAAAATATAAAGTACGTTTTGGTTAGAGTATACGCAGTGATGTTAAGATGGCTCGATGTCACAGTGTCTCAACTTAACGTTAGCTCATGGTGGGGTTTTCGTGGTTATGAGATCGAGCAAAACATAGTATTAATTCCAGTTACAATCTATTTCCCAAAACCTCATTTCACAATCACCATCACCCACAACCAAACACCACCACCGTCACTATGATGTCACAATCTTTACGACAATCAATCTCAAGACGGTCGTCAAATTTTAACCGATCTTTTTATTCATCGTTAATCAACCAACCAAACACCACGAATGGAAACAATAATAAACTAACAGAAGAGATGTTGAAAATAGAAGAACTGGAAAAGATATTAAAAGACGTGAGAGCTGATGACGTCAGGATTATTCCAGTTAATAATGATAAATTTGTGGTCAAATAGGTCGAAAAAAAAAGTGGGTATGCAAAAAATCCAGATCCATTTTTTCAGGGATTCTTGTTCGGAAATTTTTTTGCTCGCAAAATTATGCTTGCATAATTTTGCTCGCATCGCATAAATTTGCTGCGATAGCAAGTCTGCGACAGATGTGATACGAGAATCTTGTTACTCACGTTTTTACGAAGAAAAACTCTGTCAAATTTGCTACTCGCGATGTGAGACTTTCATGACCCATGTCGCAACTTTGACCAAACCACATACCATACACTCTTTTGTGACTTCAGTTACCATCAAGTAACTACAAAAAGATAAAATCATAATCGACTTGTATGTTGACTGTTAGTCAACCACAGCCACGAAACCAAGTCCAAAACATACAACCCACAAATCCTAAACTAGAATCAACCAAATTCCTCACATCACTTCCCAACTCACAAATCATCAACTAAATCGTTCATAAAATGAAAAACAAATCAAATTAATCTCAGATTTTTTCGTGTTTGCAAATAACCTGACTCCTAACATCAGCATAAATCGTTCATAAAATCTAACTCATCTAAACTATAATTTCACTTCAATTTCCATACCTAGCTAATATCATACTCGCCTGCTCCAAAAGGTCCCCTATTTTTAGCTCCACGCTTAGCAATTTCGCCATTATCTTCAATTATTCATGTCAAAGTAGATGCTATATTCTCACTGATCAAGCAAAAGTAGAGTTTCGAAGTAGGAACTCACAGAGAATACATATTCCATTCCAGAAATTCCAATATAATTGATGTGTTTTGACTGATCAGGTTCATAAGCAAAAAGATCCCTTTGAGTATTATTTTCCGTTTCAACTATAGCTTCGCCACTCTTTCTAAATCCATGTATGTGTTTTATCACATGTGTTGTGTCGATGGTGTATAGCTTTGTGAACGATTTTGATTCACCATCTTCCATCATCTTCCATACACTACGTACTTGTCTCCCAGCCTCTTCATTAATCATAACCATAACAAGAGATTCCCTAATGCTAGATATACCCACAATTAATTCCTGACCGACTGCTGAACTATCCGCGGGGAGGTAAATTTCTGTAAATTCTTCGCTTTTCATATCAAATGACACAATCAAATCCCGCCTATTATAAAACCTCCGATATCCATGATCCTCATGAATCGTTTCACAAGCAATCCAATACATAAACCTATCTATTGCTACATGTCTGTATTCAAGTGAAATTGCTTTACGAGGTAAATTGTTGGAAAGTCTTCTCCAAGACTGTGTGCTTAACGTAAAAACCTCAAATACAGTGTCCCTTTTATTCGAATCAGGATAAGATGATGTAATCTTGACTATCTTAGGGTCACAACTGTCGGGACAAACCCCAAAACCAAACTGGGTACGAATTCTATAATCAGAATAAGTTTTGGCATCACACACATCAATATCAACCGATTTTCTAATAGTAGGATTCCAAATATGGACTTTCCTGGTTCCTGATCCATCAGAACCATGCATGAATAACAAGCCTTGAGAGCTAACTATTTTATCTCGTGTGTTAATAAAATTAAGAGACGTGGGGACAGTAAGTGAAAACTTGTGTTGAGGGAAAGTATCATCATCTACTATCGAAACATATTTAACATCAAAATAATTGTCAGATCCTTGTTCATAATGTAAAAGTAGATGATGTTTATCTTTTTGATGAGTGTTGTGCTCAGCAATGAATTTAGAGCTACCGATAAGAGACTTCCATTGTTTCGAAACCAATCTAAATCGAATAAGTGATTTGACAGGAAGACTTTTGATGATTTCTGCTTGGATATCGAATGGTATGTTGTCGGACATTATTGTTTCGATGATGCTTATTAGGGTTTTAAACTTTTAGGGTTTTCAACGAGAGATTTGCATGAAACAGAAGATTATATAATAAAATTTCGACATTAGTTTTATGGGCTAAACCCTTTGAAAAAGCACAAGCCTTACAGCCTTTGATGGTCCATATATGAGATTGGTTTGAAGAGACTTTTATACCAACTAGTTTGGTTTTATTTCTACTTTCTAGTTTGTACTAACAGGAGAAATTGACGGTTTGGCCGGTTCAGGTTGAACTGACCACTCAACTCATTAACTATTTTGCAACTTGATGACCTGCAGTGCCGTAGCCAGGTGAATGGAGGCCCTGTGCAAAAACACTTATATGATAACTAAACATGACAATTAGAAATATATTGTAACGATTAGCTTTATGTGTTTTTCATCACTGTTACCCACTTGAAGTAAAATTTAACAAATATTTAGAACAAAATTCCATATATCGTCAACGTTTTGGGGTTGAAAATGAATTTTGAGACCACAACTATATAATGAGATATATATTTTGAGGCCTCTAAAAATTTAAGGCCTTGTGCGATAGCACACCACGCACGCTTCGAATACCTGATCAACCCGTTTGAACTCCACCTGTAAGTCACTGATGATGGCGACAAATTCATTTGCCTCAACAGTTTCTTGGTTCCTAAGGTACTTGCCATGGATAAAATATGGGCCCATGAACACATCAAAATATAAGCAATGACTATATACTTTATTTGAGCTAGGTGTTCATCGGTTCGGTTATCATGTTGTTCGATTTATTTAGTTTGGTTAGTTTGGTTAAAAAATCTTTTTTTGGTAAAATCAAAAACTGAACCGAACCGAAAACCAAATTTAAATTCAGTTCGATTTTCGGGTTGACTCAAATTACACCATATATATATTTTTAAATTTAATTACATAGATTTTTTGCAAAAAAAATTATTTAAAGAATAAAAATGATTTTTATATTAAGATTTGAGGGCCACAACCCTATCCTACCCTAAGCATGCTTCGTCCCTGGTTCCATCTTTGCTAATATCACCCAAAACTATGTATTTTGACATTGGATAATATAAAGTACGTTTTGGTTAGAGTATACACAGTGATGTTAAGATGGCTCGACGTCAAAGTGTCTCAACTTAACGTTAGCTCATGGTGGGGTTTTCGTGGTTATGAGATCGAGCAAAACATAGTATTCCAGTTACAATCTATTTCCCAAAATCTCATTTCACAATCACCATCACCCACAACCAAACACCACCACCATCACTATGATGTTACAATCTTTACGACAATCAATCTCAAGACGGTCGTCAAATTTAACCGATCTTTTTGTTCATCGTTAATCAACCAACCAAACACCACGAATGGAAACAATAATAAACTAACAGAAGAGATGTTGAAAATAGAAGAAGCGGAGAAGATATTAAAAGACGTGAGAGCTGATGACGTCAGGATTATTCCAGTTAATAATAATAAATTTGTGGTCAAATAGGTCAAAAAAAAAGTGGGTATGCAAAAAATCCAGATCCATTTTTTCAGGGATTTTTGTTCGGAAAATTTTTTGCTCGCAAAATTATGCTTGCATAATTTTGCTCGCATCGCATAAATTTGCTGCGATAGCAAGTCTGCGACAGATGTGATATGAGAATCTTGTTACTCACGTTTTTACAAAGAAAAACTCTGTCAAATTTGCTACTCGCGATGTGAGACTTTCATGACCTATGTCGCAACTTTGACCAAACCACATACCATACACTCTTTTGTGACTTTAGTTACCATCAAGTCATTAAACAAAAAGATAAAATCATAATCGACTTGTATGTTGACTGTTAGTCAACCACAGCCACGAAACCAAGTCCAAAACATACAACCCACAAATCCTAAACTAGAATCAACCAAATTCCTCACATCACTTCCCAACTCACAAATCATCAACTAAATCGTTCATAAAATGAAAAACAAATCAAATTAATCTCAGATTTTTTCGTGTTTGCAAATAACCTGACTCCTAACATCAGCATAAATCGTTCATAAAATCTAACTCATCTAAACTATAATTTCACTTCAATTTCCATACCTAGCTAATATCATACTCGCCTGCTCCAAAAGGTCCCCTATTTTTAGCTCCACGCTTAGCAATTTCGCCATTATCTTCAATTATTCATGTCAATGTAGATGCTATATTCTCACTGATCAAGCAAAAGTAGAGTTTCGAAGTAGGAACTCACAGAGAATACATATTCCATTCCAGAAATTCCAATATAATTGATGTGTTTTGACTCAGGTTCATAAGCAAAAAGATCCCTTTGAGGATTATTTTCCGTTTCAACTATAGCTTCGCAACTCTTTCTAAATCCATGTATGTTTTTTATCGCATGTGTTGTGTTGATGGTGTATAGCTTTGTGAACAATTTTGGTTCACCATGTTCCATCATCTTCCATACACTACGTACTTGTCTCCCAGCCTCTTCTTTAATCATAACCATAACAAGAGATTCCCTAATGCTAGATATTATTGAAATATACAGTTTAAGTTTCTCCTTTATGTTTTTTGCTTATTGTATGATTAGTGTTATTGCAGGGGTTGGTTATGTCAAGTCTGGAAATTTCTTTGGACTGGGATTATCATGATTGCTGAGATCAAGGGAGTAATTGTGCCTAACTTGGAAAGAATCTTGGACAGTTATTGCTTGATTGCTGTGATCACGGGATCAAACATGGAAAGGCCTCATTCTCCTTGCTATAAAAGGATCTCTCCCCTTTGATGTCAGACACGATAAAAAACACACAAGAATAACGAAGAGGATTTCATCTCTTCATCACCTTACATCAACCCTATTATCTACATTCGTGTAATCACTCTCATTGTAATCATTCTCATAATAAATAGGCTTGTGTATCTCATTGATATTCAAACCTCAAAGCTGTAATCATTCGACTATTTTCAATCATTCAATAAAGATCAATACTTTGTGTGTTTACCTTCTGGATTCTATTAGATTCTGGTTAAGTTTAGTTTGAGATACCTTTTTCACATGGCATCAGAGACAGCACTCTGACTACTATCGTGGTCGGAATCCGACTCAATTGAGTTAGGGGTTTCTTGTCCGAAGTGTTCCTAAATCAATCTAAGGCTTGGGAATACGTCTAATTACTATCTGGTGTGGTCAATTGCTGAGATTGGAAAAATTAGGGTTTTGTCAAGAACCTTAATTTTTTGGGGGTTTCCTGTCCATGCTTGTTTGCCTCAATTCTGGGGCGTTATTATACATTCCGCTGCTTATACACCACTGTAAGATCGTTTCTCTCACCTGGTCTTGGTAAAATCAGGATCCACTTTGTGTGCTTGAAATTATCAGTTGGTTTTTTTTAAAGGTAAACTTCTTTGTAATCATGTGTGATGATGCCCCACCTAGTGGGGTTGGTACGAGTGCTACTTTAGCAAGTAAACTGATTTTTGGGGATGAACTTTACCTTCATCCTACTGATGCTAGTAGCACTCCTTTAATCAACCTAAAACTAACTGGAACTGATAACTATAATGTCTGGAGTCATGCCATGACTCTTGCTTTGCACTCAAAAAACAAACTGGGATTTATTGATGGTAAATGTAAAAAACCAACTGATAGGTCCTTGGCTAATCAATGGGAAATGTGCAATTCAGTAGTGTTGGGATGGTTACTTGGTTCAATTTCAGAGGAACTATATCTTGGTCAAATTTTTTCTAAAATTCCATCTGAAGTATGGGATGAACTTAAAGAAACTTATGATAAGGTCAATGGATCTGTCACTTTTGATCTTCACCACCAAATCAACACTTTAAGTCAAAATGGCTCCTCTATTTCTGACTACTATCACAAACTAAACTCACTCTGGAAACAGTTTGATGCTTTAGTTAAACTACCTGCATGTACTTGTGATGCAGCAAAAGATTTTAAAGCACATAAAAATCTTTTAAAACTCATGCAATTTCTAATGGGGCTAGATGAATTGTACTTACCATTGAGAAGCAATATTCTAACCAGGGACCCTATACCTGATGTGAAAACTGCTTTCTCTGTTATTTCCAGAGAGGAATTTCATAGAGGCTCCTCATTTGTTGCTGGAAATAAGCATCATGCCTCTGCCTTTGTTGCTAGAAGTTATAATGATACTAACAATAATAAGGGGCATAACAGCAAAAAGAATGAAAGAAATTCTAATATAATATGCTCAAATCCTAAGTGTGGTCTTCCTGGACACACAATTGAAAAGTGTTATAAAATTGTTGGTTATCCTGATCACATAAAAAAGAAATGGGCTAATCAAAAGAACACTAATACATATTCCAGTAATAATGCATCTGTAGAGGTTCCTACCTCTACTTCCAGCACTTCACCACCTTCTGGTGCTACTTTATCCACTGAACAGATTCAGCAGTTGATAAACCTCTTAAACAACTCTAAGGCTTCCAACAATGTGCACACCCATATGGGAGGTAATTACTTTTGTGGAAACACCTCTTTTAAAATCTTTAAAACAGACAAAGGATGGATCATTGACTCTGGTGCTAACCAACACATTGTTACATCAGAGGACAAACTTGAAAACATAATGGACATATCTGATTTAAAACTTCAAATTGATCATCCTAATGGCACTACCGCTTACATTCAGAAAGTTGGAAATCTAAGACTAAGTGATAAAATCATTCTATACGATGTTCTATATGTTCCTGAATACACAGTCAATCTTCTGTCAGTCCATAAACTGGCAAGAGATAGTAAACTTTTCATTGGTTTTGATGAACACAAATGTTACATTCAAGACTTGCAGCATCAGAAAACTCTGGCGACTGGTAGTCAAAGAGAAGGTCTGTACTTCCTTGACTTCACTAATACAAATAATTTTATCACAAGTAACAACATCATCAGCTGTTACTCAAATTCTTTGTGGCACAATAGACTTGGTCATCCCTCTAACCAAGTTCTTAAAGCCCTTAAACACAAAATTGACTTTAAAGGAGATCTCGATCCCTCTCCATGTGACATCTGTCACTACTCCAAACAAACCAGGGAACCTTTCCCTCTCAGTGACCACAAAAGCACATCTGTTGGTGACTTGATTCACCTTGATGTGTGGGGTCCTTACAAAATCACTAGCCGTGAAGGCTTCAAATATTTCCTCACCGTGGTTGATGACTATTCCAGAGCAGTTTGGGTTTATTTATTAAAAACCAAAAATGAAGCTACTACTTATATCATTGAGTTTCATAATTACCTAAAAAACCAATTCAACAAAACCATCAAAATTTTCAGAAGTGACAACGGCACTGAATTTGTTAACAATAATCTGTCCACATATTTCAAACTGCATGGAATCATTCATCAAACCACCATTGCATACACACCTCAACAAAATGGCATAGCAGAACGAAAACACAGACATTTACTAAATGTGGCAAGATCTCTTCTTTTTCAGGCAGGAATTCCCCTCAACATGTGGACTGAATGCATACTTACTGCCACTTATCTTATCAATAGACTGCCATCTTCTGTGCTTAAAGGAAAATCTCCTTTTGAACTCATATTTGGAAATGAACCAGACATAAGTCACTTAAGATCATTTGGATGCCTCTGTTTTGCTACTATTTTATCCGAAAAAGACAAATTTTCAAAAAGATCTGAAAAATGTATTTTTGTTGGTTACTCAAACACAAAAAAGGGCTACAAGTTACTTAACTTGCAAAACAAAAGTATTTTATACTCAAGGGATGTCAAGTTTTATGAAAATATTTTTCCTTTAAAGATGAAAGAAAACCAAAAAACCTTCTCAAAACCCACTTCTGAAACAAATCACTTCAATTTTTTTGACAGTCCCTATGTCAAATGCTCTTCAAATCTCCTACCCAATGATGACTCAGAGGCACAAAATGATCAGGACAGTGGTGATGAATCTCCACATGCTGATGGCACGGAGTCCAGTGATTATATATCACTTGATTCTGGTGCAACACATAATGAGGATGGCACAGAATCACTTAATATTGAATCTGGAGCAACCCTGGATGAACTAGACACCACTTTCCCTATTGATCACAACATAGTGGAATCTAATTCCACTTCTGAGGGTAATGGCTCCAACATTCCTAATGTTGATCCTGAGCCCATAACTCAAAGGAGATCTGGAAGAGCTTCTAAACTTCCTACCAAACTTTCTGATTTTGTTCTTGATGGTAAAGTCAAATATGATATAGACAAAGTCGTCAATTACTCTAAATTAAGTAAAGATAACTACTGTTTTTCTACAAATCTCAACAAATCCACACATTTCATGAAGCATGTAAATATAAAGAATGGATCATTGCCATGAATAATGAAATGGAGGCCCTTAATAGAAATGAAACATGGGAAATCATTGAATTACCACCTGGCAGAAAGACCATAGGGTCCAAATGGATTTACAAAATCAAATATCTGTCTAATGGTGACATTGAAAGATATAAAGCCCGATTGGTAGCAAAAGGGAACAACCAAAGAGAAGGAGTTGACTACGATGAGACTTTTTCTCCCGTGGTCAAAATTGTTACAGTTAGATGCCTTATTAGCCTTGCTGTTAATAACGGATGGCCACTATTTCAATTGGATGTCAACAATGCCTTCCTCTATGGCAATCTAACTGAGGAGGTATATATGACACTTCCCCCGGGATATTTCTCTGTCAATGATCAAAGAGTTTGCAAACTCAAAAAATCTTTATACGATCTCAAACAGGCACCAAGAAAATGGAATGAAAAGCTTTGTCAAACATTAATAAAGAATGGATTTAAACAAAGTAAGAGTGATTACTCTTTATTTGTCAAAACTGAAAACAACCACTTTGTTGGACTTCTGGTCTATGTTGATGACATTGTGGTCACAGGAAGTAACTTGGATGAAGTAAACAAAGTTAAAAACTTTCTCAAAACAAACTTCCAAATTAAAGACTTGGGTAAACTCAAATACTTCTTAGGGATTGAAGTCTTGGAAAATGAAAGAGGCATCTGCCTTTCCCAAAGAAAATATTGTCTTGAGCTTCTTGCTGAATATGGGCTTTTAGCTTGCAACCCATATCAAACACCAATTGAATCAAAATTGATTATTAGTGACAAACCCACAAACAAGAAGGATAAGCCCCTAAAGAACATAACTGAATATCAAAAACTTCTTGGAAAACTCATCTATCTCACTCACACCAGGCCTGACATCTCCTATGCAGTCCATTCCTTGAGTCAGTTCATGCACTCTCCCCTTGAGTCCCATCTAAAACTTGGCCTACGGATCCTAAGGTACCTGAAGCAGGCACCTGGCAAAGGGATCTTGATCTCAAAAGGCTCAAACATGAATTTGTGCAGTTATTCTGACTCTGACTGGGCTAAGTGCAGAAGTACAAGGAGATCTGTTACAGGATTTGCCATATTCTTAGGCAATTCCCTTGTCTCCTGGAAAAGCAAAAAGCAGACTGTGGTCTCTAGATCCTCTGCAGAAGCAGAGTATAGAGCTCTTGCTTCTGCAACATGTGAGGTAATCTGGCTAACCAATCTTCTGCAAGATTTAAACATCAAAACCGCCAAACCTGTCACAATGTATTGTGAAAATAAAGCTGCCATACAAATTGCTTCTAATCCTGTCTTTCATGACAGGACCAAACATTTTGAAATTGATCTCCACTTTATCAGGGATAAAATAATTGAAGGAATCATAAAACCTTTAAAAATTGAATCTGCAAACAACACAGCAGATATCCTAACCAAAGGCTTAGCTGCAGATCAACATAATTTTCTTCTGGGCAAAATGGGCATGCTTGATCTGTTCAAAACTTAAACTGAGGAGGCATATTGAAATATACAGTTTAAGTTTCTCCTTTATGTTTTTTGCTTATTGTATGATTAGTGTTATTGCAGGGGTTGGTTATGTCAAGTCTGGAAATTACTTTGGACTGGGATTATCATGATTGCTGAGATCAAGGGAGCAATTGTGCCTAACTTGGAAAGGATCTTGGACAGTTATTGCTTGATTGCTGTGATCACGGGATCAAACATGGAAAGGCCTCATTCTCCTTGCTATAAAAGGATCTCTCCCCTTTGATGTCAGACACGATAAAAAACACACAAGAATAACGAAGAGGATTTCATCTCTTCATCACTTTACATCAACCCTATTATCTACATTCGTGTAATCACTCTCATTGTAATCATTCTCATAATAAATAGGCTTGTGTATCTCATTGATATTCAAACCTCAAAGCTGTAATCATTCGACTATTTTCAATCATTCAATAAAGATCAATACTTTGTGTGTTTACCTTCTGGATTCTATTAGATTTTGGTTAAGTTTAGTTTGAGATACCTTTTTCACAGATATACCCACAATTCTTTCCTGACCGACTGCTGAACTATCCGCGGGGAGGTAAATTTCTGTAAATTCTTCGCTTTTCATATCAAATGACACAATCAAATCCCGCCAATTATAAAACCTCCGATATCCATGATCCTCATGAATCGTTTCACAAGCACGCCAATACATAAACCTATCTATTGCTACCTGTGCCTGATCGTTTTCAAGTGAAATTGCTTTACGTGGTAAATTGTTGGAAAGTCTTCTCCACGACTTTGTGCTTAACGTAAAAACCTCAAATACAGTGTCCCTTTTATTCGAATAAGGATAAGATGTAATCTTGACTATCTTAGGGTCACAACTGTCAGGACAAACCCCAAAACCAAACTGGGTACGAATTTTATAATCAGAATAAGTTTTGGCATCACACACATCAATATCAACCGATTTTCTAATAGTAGGATTCCAAATATTGACTTTCCTGGTTCCTGATCCATCAGAACCATGCATGAATAACAAGCCTTGAGAGCTAACTATTTTATCTCGTGTGTTAATAAAATTAAGAGACGTGGGGACAGTAAGTGAAAACTTGTGTTGAGGGAAAGTATCATCATCTACTATCGAAACATATTTAAATACATCAGAATAGTTGTCAGATGCTATATAATGTACAAGTAGATGATGCTTATGTTTTTGATGAGTGTTGTGCTCAGCAATGAATTTAGAGCTACCGAAAAGAGACTTCCATTGTTTCGAAACCAATCTAAATCGAATAAGTGATTTGATAGGCAGATTTTTGATGATGTCTGCTTGGATATCGAATGGTATGTTGTCGGACATTATTGTTTCGATGATATAAACAGAAGATTATATGATAAAATTTCGACATTAGTTTTATGGGCTAAACCCTTTGAAAAAGTACAAGCCTTACAGCACTTTGGGCTTTATATGCTATGGATCCATATATGAGATTGGTTTGAACTTTGAGTAGGGGCGTTCATGGTTTGGGTAATACCCGAATAAACCGAAAACCGAAACCGAACCGAATAGAAAATAATTGAATCGAACTTGTAACCGAACCGAATTTGATTAAACCGAACCGAACCGAATTAAAAATTCGGTTCTCGATTCGGTTATGGTTCTACCAATCTAAACAGAACAGAAAACCGAAATCAAATAAATTTAGTTTATTTAATGAAATGAATAAAAAAAATAAAGTTGTAAGTGATGGGCCCCAAATGAGTAAGTTGAGGTTACTTGTTGGTGGTGGGGGTGGGGGGGGGGTTTAGTTGTGAAGAGAATTTAAGATGATATGGCACCCGTGGGCCCTAAATAAGTAACTTGAGTTACTCACTACACCTTCCACTCTTAGGGCCGTTTGGTTGAGGGTTGTGGGGTTTGAATTTGGGCATGATGGTAGTAATTTGATGTTTGGTACATATGGGTGGGCCCAAGAATTGGGTTTAAATTTGATTATTTAGGCATGCAGAATTCGTGGCAATATATACTGTATTACTTAAGTGACATGGTTATATTTTGTGGGTCTTCTCAATCTTTTATCAATTTTTATTTATTTTTTTATTTTATTTTATTTTATTTTATTTGAATTCTTTTATAGTATATACTACTTTTAATTCTTATTTTAATTTATTATATATTTTGAAGTATTATTTTCTCTCTCTTGCATCAAACTCAAATCCAAATCCTAATACCAATTTAAATCCTAATTAAATTCCATCTTTTTCGTGTACCCGGTAACCAATTGTGTGTATTATTTGATGGATATACCCCTCACACTTAAATAGGAGTGTTTAAATTGAAGGGTAAAATGGTTAAATAATACACACAACTGGTCACCCGAGACACAGAACACATGTAATTCAAAAGTAAGCTACACGAAATTACTTAAAAAATAGCAGGCTACACAAAACTACAAAAAGTGGCAAGTTAGATACATTAAATGTTATTATCACTAAATAAAAGCACAGTTGCTTATTGGTGTTTGGATTAGTTTATTTTTGACCTTATAGGCTTATTATGTAAAAGATTTGTCATAAGCCAACAAAAATGAGTGTATGAGCTTTTCCAATTTCAAATAATTGAAAAATAAGCTAATTCAAACACCCTCATTATATAGGAAATAGCGAATGATGACTAAAACAAGTTATTGCTTTTTGCCCTAGGGCAAAACAACTAAAAAACAATGTATTGTTAGTAAAGGGGTAGTGACGCTAAATAGTGCATTTGAACTTGAAAATCCGGTCTCTTATTGATCGAAAACAGACGTCATGCTCACGAATGTTTAGAACAAGTGGGCAACGTATAAAATAAAGTATAAGTTAATGATTTTAATGCATGTGATGTGTGGGTAGCTGATGTTGGATATTGACAATTTGATTTTGGGAGCAGGTAAAACAAAAGCAAACAGGAGCTAAGAGAATGTTGCTACCAAGTGTAGAAGGGCAATAAGGTGGAAACTGGATTGTCATTGATTCAGGTAAATATTTTCTTCCCCTTGTATGGAAACGGCTTATGAGTTATCTTATTTTCTTCGCCTTGTATGGAAACATCTTATGAGTTATCTCTAATGACTTGATAACCCTCTTAAGGAATAGAAAAGGTTGAAGGACCCTTTCAAACTTCCAGATCAAACATAATCCCAACATAATCCAAAGTTCTTGCTCTTTTTGGCCATGTGTTGGTTGAAAATGTTACATAACGTTGTGAAAAGTGATACCGGATTGAAGCAAACTCACAACTAAAATAAGAAATATAATAAAAGATGACACATGGATTTAACATGGAAAACCACAAATAAATGATGCCCATGACTTCAATTTTTAAGCCTCCACATTAATAAGGTGTATTGAATCTTTAAATATTATAGATAGATAGATAGATAGATATGATGTTTTACAGATGTTTACAAGTTTGGGAAGAGATCCAGTAAGAAGAAAAACTAAAATAAGAAGAATAAGAAAAAATTTAGCCATACATTTTAAATTGGAGGGAGAATTTTAAGGGGAGATGCATCTATTTTTGTAAGTGCATCTGAAATGAGTGGTTGTAGTTTGTTCTTATGATTCTTATTTTATTTTTTCTTCTTATTTGATCCTAACTCATGTTTACAATTATAGATATGTCTTTTTATGTCATTTTGCATTTTGTAATTATATTTAATATAACTAATTTATCAAACATGTTTATTAGAGAAAAAAATACAACTTGTACCAAAATCCTGCTACAACAGACCCAGGATTTTAATCATTACCTTTATGCACCAATAAACCATCTAGCTACATTTCCTCTCATCTCCCCTCCATGACCACTCAACCCGCGTCCACAGTAGCCAAAAAGAAGAGAAGAAAGGCGTCACTAGGCACCCATAACCCATCCATTGAGGGGGGGGGGGGGGGGGGGGGCTCTTCCGAGCAGCCTACATTTCCTTCTCAAAGAAAGGGTTCAATTGCTTGGAAACACTCACCCTCCATGATGACCAACCATTACTTCCTTTAGTAGTGTATTTGGTGGACCAAGCAGGTTCATCTTTCACTCCTCGCTATTCCACCTATCATACACTACCCATCCAGACCATATACCCTTCATAAAGAATTGCTCTTTATTATGGTACATTCTAATAAAGAGTGTTGTCTGAGATATGGTCGTTTGTTTGTCAGATGTAGGTTGGATAG
The DNA here is from genome assembly GCA_030686995.1 of Artemisia argyi. Taxonomy (NCBI): domain Eukaryota; kingdom Viridiplantae; phylum Streptophyta; class Magnoliopsida; order Asterales; family Asteraceae; genus Artemisia; species Artemisia argyi. The sequence continues at coordinate 193,263,834 of CM060683.1, read as the reverse complement.
TTTGAATTGTATTCTCTATTGAGTATCTGATATTGGGCATGTCCTTATCAGTTATCTTATGATGTAAAGTTTGGTTGAGAAGTAATATAAATTTACCTTTTGCACCAAAAAAATATACAACTTGTAGCTCATATTAACAACTTGCAATTTACAGCTAATGACTTATAATTTGCAGCTTACAACATAGAACTAGTTTTGCTCTTAATGTACATCCTCCCATACAGGAATCTTGCAAAACATGTGTGGACTCCCAAAGAAACGTTTTGAAAAACCTTTTTTCAAAACTTTTTTTTTTTTTTTTTTTTTTTTTTTTTTTTTTTTTTTTTTTGTTAAAAAGATCATGAAGATCATATAAATGAACTGAGGGAGCCATAAAATAACAAAACATTTGAGCATACTAAATCTTAAATGAATTTGAAGCTTGTGATGACCAAATTGAAATGATGAAAACTGCGTCTCAACTTTGAGCCCATGAACCATCTTTGCTCGCTTCTATTCCTGGAACCATGAAACCTGACCAGAATGTGTTCATTTGATTGCTTTCAAGCAAAGCATCCAAAATAAGGCGGCATCCTCATTCAGGCCAAACGCTCAAAAGGTGAGACAATAATTTTTCATTACCATTCATTCTCATACCATTAATTTGCAATGCAAAATCAAAAGTCAAGCCGGAACATATGAATGGTAACATGCTAGGACTACGGCTCAAGTTGGCCACTACAATAAGTTGACATCCACACCTTTCACAAAATCAAAGGTAAAGTTAGTATGGATGATAACATGCCAGGCTTGAATATTTCCAAAATACAACATTAATATAAGTTACAAAATATTCTCAACATCAAGGCCGTCCCATTGATTTGGGTGGCCTGTTGCGAAACTACGAAGAGGCCCTTAAATCACGCAAATCTTAAAAATTATAGAAAATTCAAAACATAATATACTTATACATGTATGAAATACTAATGGATATATATACTAAATCGGAAGCCCCCGCACATAATATTTAAAAAGGGCTGCAAAAATTTAAGTTGGGCATGTATAAATATACTTAGACAAGTATAATTAGTAATAGACATATACTAAATCGGATGCTCCCTTACAAACGGAGGCCCTGTGCAGTTGCCTCACTTGCACATGCTAATCGCCACCACTGCTCAACATACAAAATAAGCTTAGTTGTCACCCGAAGTTGTTGCCACCTTTTCACTTTCCCTTGAATTTTCATCCGCAACAACGCCTATTAATAACCAACACAATAACAACATCAGGGCATTTTATCATTTGATTTCATATGATAACTTTCAGTCCTTATAGCCAAAACAGTCACTTTTTGTTTGATATTATCAATCTTTACTTTCTTAAGCAGTTCATAAACAAGTTTGGGTAGGTCCAAACGATTATGGTAAGATGGTCAAGCATGCATCATCCAAACAAACATGTACTACTTGATATGTGTAATCCGAAACAAGTAGGGTAGAACCAGCCCCGCAAGACATTTTAAAACTTGTTTCAGATATAGTATTTGAATTTTCATTTTTACATGAAAAAACTTCAATTAGCAAGTTCCAATAGATGATAACAGACTGATTGAATTTGACCAAACATCTTAAATTATAAGATATATATCTAGTTTGAAATAAAGAAATACTCCATACTAGCAGATTAAAGCCAACTACAATAAGAGAGGATTCAATTGTTACCAGAAGTTGGTGCTGAAGAATCCGCAACCATGGGTTCACTTGACTCGCCTAGATCCTCACGGTGGCGCTTGAGCAAACCTACAAAACAACGAGCAAAAACATACCATAAGTCAATTTGAGCTAAGCAGTTATATATGTTTAACCACTATATGAATGGATTTTTCTTATTTAAGTATGATCAATACGAGCCAAGTTATACATCTTTAACAAAAAAAGAGTGGTTTACCATTTACAAAAAACCCAAATTATGCTTTGATAAGATTTTCTGTAGTAATCAAATAAATAAACAAAACCTATCCACTCCAACGACACAATATAAGAATGGATTTGATTATTACAAGAACCAGATGGTGCAACCAAAGTTTCAGTTGAGTCCTCACGGTGGCGCTTGAGCACAGATGATGATGATGCTCCTAGCAAGCCATGTGGTATACCTATAAAATAACCAAAAACAAAAATACCAATAATTAATAACATCAAGATGATCTATAAAAGTTAATAAGTACTAGTTGTAATAAGCGCAAAAAAAAAAAAAAAAAAAAAAAAAAAAAAAAAAAGAAAAAAGCGGATTAAATTAAAATAGATATATCTTGATTGGAAGGTTCAGTAATAGAATAAACTAAAGGTGAAACCTAGAGGAATGTTACAATGACATAATACATGTTTAGAAAGGATTCAATGCCCAAGGAAACTTGACATTTAATCAAAAGGCGCAACATCAGGAATACGTAGTTCAAATAGTATTACAACATCGCAATGACATTGTTGTATGTGGTATAACTGTATAAATGAAGTAGTTGCATGACATTAGTAACATTTATGACAAATGAGAAGTGATTAATTGAAAAAGTGGTTACCTGAGGAGGAGGTTGTCGGTGTCTCACTTGACTCCTCCTGGTGGCGGTAGCGGAGAATGATCATATCCTTGAACACTTGATTGGGAAGACCTATTATATTACTCGTATGAAATAAGAATAATAAGCAAAATTAATTTAAAGGATGAGCTAAAATAATGGTTAAAGGAGGAGGAGCACTCACGAGTAGCGGGGTTGATGATGTTGAAAAGCAACTGATTTGGGGATGAATTGGCTAGACGAGTGTACTCATACGCCTCATGTTCAGTAGCTAAAGTGATAAGTATCAAGCAGCAGGTAAGGTAACTAGCTAGTAAAAGTGAAAACTAATACTATATTATTTGGTGGTGTGAAAGTATTACTTACCACACGCTGCTTCTGATAGATCAGCTACTGAATTAGGAATGAAATTCAATTTGGCTGGACCAAATTTCCTAAACACAGCATCTTGACCTTTTATTTATTTAAGCAACACAATAATAATAAGCCAAAGGTATATAGTGAATAAATATTATAAACAAAGAGGTGTAGATTAAGAAACGTACACTTCTTTAAGACTTCTGGATCATACTTAACAGGCTCAACTGGTTTTGGGTCAAGTTTTTCCATCAATGCCCTGAATCTCTCAGGGTCCGAGATCTTCATCTCGTTAAGACCATCATAAATACGCTGTGCCTCTGGGGTTAGAGGAAGGGGAGGACGAGATCGAAGTTGAATTATTGGCCTCCTTATTCTTGCTTCTCCATCCATTGCTACTTCCATGTTTCTTCCTTCCTTCCTTCCTTCAAATCTGATCGATTGGCTGTATCTTGGTTTTCTTTATCGCCTCTCTATTATATGACCCTTTATAATAAAGAGTATATATAGAGAGTCAATAAAAAAAATTGAATATCTATATATTTTCTTTCTATATATACCCTTTATCTAGGTTAATTTTCTTTCTATATATATTCTTTGGCCCAAGACACATTTATTATCTTTTTTGTTCATCGTTAATCAACCAACCAAAACACCACCAATGGAAACAACAACAAACTAACAGAAGAGCTGTTGAAAATAGAAGAAGTGGAGAAGATATTAAAAGACGCGAGAGCTGATGACGTCAGGATAATTCCGGTTAATAATAAAAATGAGTTTACGAGTTGTTCCGGTTAATAAGACGCAACTAGTCTTGGTATCAAGGCATCTTTGAACATACAAACATAAGAATAAAAGAGAGAACTAAAATATCATCAATGACGACCAAGATATCTTTGGAAAGCGACTGATAATCCAATGATATGATGAAATAGATTTGGAACAACTGCTAATCACTCGATATACATATCAGATTCGACAATGCCATGAGGTGAACAATATGGTGTGCCGTTTTAAAGAGATCAAGGTGAAATATAAGAACAAACCGCACCAATGAACAGACGAACTCAAAATCTGCTATGTATGGCTTTTAGCTATGCGAACCTTTTAAATTTTAACCCGTTCTACTTTTGAACTAAACCTTAATTACAAGTGGTATTAAAGTTTAGAATAAAATAATAAGAAAGAATTTAGAGCATATATATTAAATACAACCATACTAATTAATAATTACAAGTAGCCAAAACATATTTGCATCATGGTTTTAGGAAAAATTTTCCAGAAATGCATCTAACTTGCCATCTTTTGCTTTTGTATACTATGAACTTTTTTTTCTTCTTATTGTATACACGAACTTTCTTAATCTTCCTATTGTATACATGAAACTGACGTGGATGGAGTTAATTACATAAATTTACATGAATCGACCCCGTGGCTCAAAACAATTACACCATTCGTCCTTAAAACAATTACATAAAAGGTCCCTGTAGCTCAAGAGTTAAAATATTTGCATCGTTAGTCCTCATTGAGTTAAAATATTTGCATCGTTAGTCCTCATATACTGAGTTAAAATATTTGCATCGTTAGTCGTCATTAAGTTAAAATATTTGCATCGTTAGTCCTCACCGCCACCCACCGCCACCCACCACCGCCCACCACCACCACCGCCACCCGCCACCGCCACCCACCAACACCCACCGCCACCACCCACCACCTCCACCCACCACCGCCACCACCACCTACCACCACCACCACCCACCTCCACCTCTGCCACCCACCACCCATACCCACCACCTACCGCCACCACCCACCACCGCCACCGACACCACCGACACCAACGCCACCACCGCCACCTACCACCACCGCCACCACCCACCACCACCTACCAACACCCACCGCTACCACCCACCACCGCCACCACCACCCATCACCACCACCAACACCACCATCACCACCGCATCCACCCACCACCACCCACCATCACCACCACCACCACCACCCACCGCTACCACCACCAACCCACCACCGCCACCACTACCCACCACCACCACTACCCACAACCATGGTTTCATGAGTATTAATTTATAGAATTTCTAGTCTGTGTGGTTGAATGATTTAAGCTTATCTTTGTTTTTAGATTGGTATATTTTATTTGCTTTTACTGGTTTTTTGTTAACTACGGTTTTGATTGTTTGGCAAGTAAGTTTATTTGCTTAAGTCTAGGCAAAGACTTTTTTTTTGTTAACTATAGTGGACATTTATTTAGGGATGGAGGGAGTACTAGGCAAAGACTTTTTTTTTGAAGGTTGATGTGGTCATTTCATAAAACGGTGACACTTTATATATACGGTGACACTTTATATAAACGGTGACACTTTATATATACATTTCTTCTCGAAATGCCACATTATGTAATTTCGTCCAGGGTCCTCAAAATTTACAAAAATTCATAGACGGCCATGTAACTAATGTTATTATAACTATGAGAAAAACATATGAAAACGTGAGAAAAAGGAAGAAGCGGATAAAAACATGAGAAAAATGAATGAAAACGTATAAAAACGGACGAACACTGATAAAAACCTATGAAAACATGAGAAAAACGGACGAAAACGTAAGAAAAGCGAACGAAAAGGGATAAAAACGTATTAATAGTCAATGAGGACTAACAATACAAATATTTTAACTCCATGAGGACTAACGATGCAAATATTTTAACTCAATAGTTAATGAGGACCAACGATGCAAATATTTTAACGTAAGAATAGTCAATGAGGACTAACGATGCAAATAATTTAACTTAATGACGACTAACGATGCAAATATTTTAACCCAATAGTCAATGAGGACTAACGATGCAAATATTTTAACTCAATGAGGACTAACGATGCAAATATTTTAACTCTTGAGCTACAGAGACCTTTTATGTAATTGTTTCAAGGACAAATGGTCTAACTGTTTTGAGCCACAGGGACGATTCATGTAAATTTATGTAATTAACTCCATGCCACGTCAGATTCATGTATACAATAGGAAGATTAAGAAAGTTCGTGTATACAATAGGAAGATTAAGAAAGTTCGTGTACATAATAGGGGAAAAAAAGTTCATGATATACAAAAGCAAAATATGACAAGTTAGATGCATTTCTGGATAATTTTCCCATGGTTTTAAACAACCTTAACCAACTTGAGAGGAGCCTTAACCAAGCAGACATTTTATGTTTCTCAATTCATATATATATATATATATATATATATATATATATATATATATATATATATATATATATATATATATATATATATATAACAGTAATGTCTATAATAATAAGTACCCGGCCAAAGGTCAAGTAAATGCTAATGACATAATATGCTAATATGGCTTCTTTGCCTTGAAAACTAAAGCCGGAAATGTTGATATATAGATTGATTGTCTATTTGTTCAATCACACCACCTTATTATCAACTGATTGCCCTGAATTAATAACTCTTGCAGACTTGCATTTGGCATGGGCGTCTTTATTCTCCTACTGAGCTCAATATATGTTAGACTTCTGCAAGTCGAAGCAACTGACTCCACATCTTCCCAAAAAATATTGTAACACGAGGACATATAAAGGTTTCTCAGTGTCGGGTGATGAATCAAACAACGTACACCTTTACCGGTAATAGCCTCACAACCCCTTAATTCAATAATTTTCAGTTTCTTACAGTTTCTAGCAATTTGAGATAATGAAATATCCGTTATGTTGATCAACCAAGACAAATGCAACACCTCAATATTTGGGATTATTTGTGATAGAGTCAAAATCCCAGAATCAGTGATGTTAACCCCACAATTAGACAAGCTCAAACGAGTTAGATTAACCATTTGTTTCAAGTGAGAAATATCAATATCACTTATCTTATCACATTCATCCAAAGAGAGTGACATCAAATTATTCTTCATATCCGCTTTTGCCATATACTCCAAACCCATATCACTAATTAAACAACCTTCCAAGTACAAGCATTCTAAGCTATTTAATTCTCTAATGGATTTTAGCGACTCATCAGTGACTCTTGCACATCTACTCAAATCCAAATTTCTTAAGTCTTTACATGATCTTACAAGGCAATCAACTCCAATGTCGCCAACATGTAATCTACCATCTAATTCAACTCCACTCAAACGGCTACATGCTTTCGCCACAGCACATAAACCATCATCATCAAAATCAAACTGAAAATCACCCTCTTCTGAATTGAGCCACAAACACTTGAGATTAGGGCATGATCGAGCTAGGAGTTCCATGTAGGTGTTCGATAGTGGTTTATAACACGTAAACTTGACCAAATTTGGTGACGCATGTAGAATATACTTGAGCAAATGAGGAGACAAAATGCATAACCGTTGTAGGCGAATGCATGCAACTTTCAAGAATTGCTTTGAAACTCGGTAGAATGATATTCTGTCCCTGTCATCGTGAAATTTGTCGAAGATGGATAGAAGTTCGTCATCTCCAAGTAACTCCATTACTCTCTAGGAGGTTATCTGGTATTAATTCAACAAACAAGGCTAATTAATTAAACTCAGACTAATCCCTAATTCATGACATTAAAGAACGATTTGCACTAACTAAAATAAACTCTGTAAATATATTAAATAATTTAGTGACTAATTAAAAGCTAAAATTATAAAGTACGCGTAAAACATAGCTTTGGAGCTACTTGAACAATGACTAGCTGAAGACGTCGTTATAGCAAATTTATGCTGAATACGATGTGTCTGCATACACTGAGATTTGATAGAATGATTAAAGTAAAAAGGAACTTCGATAATCACAAGTTTAAACGCAAAGCTTTACAAGTAATATTAGACTTTGTTAAAATATGTACAATACTAACGCAACTGAATATACTTAATTTTACTATCACTTACTGATGATCAGCTAGCTTCTTGCAAGAATAGCTTCTAGGGTTTCTTACTTCGTTTTCATGATCGGGATATAGTGAGTCACGTATCCTATATTTATATTAGAATTACGACACACGATATAGCTTGCATTCCAAATTTAGTCAAGCAACTTTACAATTACCTTTTTCTATTCATGTTTCCATATACTAGTAAATTACTTTTTCAAAAAAGATGTATTGAACCCAATGTTTTGAAAACCGGGTTCGAAATTGACCCGGTCGAGTCACCAGGCACCGGGTCAACCCAGTTTTCAATTTTTTATTTTTTTATTTTTTTGACCGGATCAATCGGTTCGACCGCCTGGTCAACCCGGGTTTTTATTAAAATTTTTTGGAAAAACGAAACCCGACCAGATTTCAAGAACCAGGTCACTCAAAACCTGACGGGTCTAACCTGTTAACCCGGTTTTAGAAACCTGTTTTTTTTGCCGGAACCGGTCAAACCGTTTAACCCGGCCGGGTCGACATGGGTTTCAAAACACTGATTGAACCCCTCTAGTTTTCTTCTTTTCAGTTTTGCCTCAAGATTTTTATTTATTTACGTAGTATTTATTTATTTATTTTCAATCTAAAATTAAACTATTGCAACCAGGTTGAATATGGGCCTATGCAAAGTGACCATCTGAACATGACCCAATATCCTAACGGGGCCTCATATGTTGATCCATAAGGTGTAGTATTATAGAACCAACTCTAAGTAGCAAGCCCAGTCCAATTTGTTACGAGGTATTATATATGAGCAAAGATAAACTTAAACGTATGCCTAATTGTGTGTCTAACATATATGGAGATATCTCATTGGATTGTGAAGCAGTGGGTCCTGACGTTATAACCAATGAATTATTGACATGCAATTTTAGGCATAAAAGTATGCCTAAATTTAGGTCTACCAATCACTACTCTTTTGTTTAAGGTTTGTTTTGGTTAAATATATTATTTTTATCCTCCATTTGTTGAGACTTTTTATTATACTAGACGAATACCCTAGATCCCCATGCACGCACAGGGCTTTGGGTTTAATTTTTGTTAGATTAGTTTTAGGTTAATAAAGATATAGATTTGGTATTGTGCAAGTTTCATACTCATTAAAATAAGACTAGAACGGTACCCGCGCAGTGCGGCGGCGGGTATCGTGTGATTATATTTTTTGCGTTATTTGGTTAAATGTTTAGTTGTCTTCATGCTTTATAAGTAGAGATATTAGAGATGACTTTATTATCTTTGACAAGTTCTTTGTGGTTTATTACTTTATTTTTTTCGATTAGTTTATTGCTTTCCATGGTATCTTTCGATTACGCAAAAAAATGTATCTCCATGTCATCAATAATAATAATATTGTGAACACATATTATCAATAATCATAATTAAAAAATATTTATTGATAAAAATTATATGGATCAAACCTGGAAGAATTGAAATCGCATAAAACGTGCATGTATTAATAACTTATGGAAGAATTGAAATCGCATAAAACGTGCATGTATTAATAACTTAGGGTTGAGAAGTTTTTGTGTTTATATAAACATAATTTAGTTAAATGTTTATTAAGCCCAATAGGTCAGGATTTAAATATAGAAAAGATATCGGAAAAGATAACGTCACACCCCCAGAATGGGTCACAACGGAAAGGTATACGGGGAGTGACGTTGATAGTACAAAGTTACAGTTATATCGAACGACCTACATGAGTCGTTTTAAAGATACATTTAATTTAAATAAAACGAGTTCAACATTAACAAAGCATATGTTACATGGTCCCGAAATTGAAATAGTTTAACATTAAGTTTGACATTGATAATAAATGTGACAAAGTCACTTCTTGATAAAATGAAATCATGCAACTCGGTCATGTTCCATGCCCTAGGGTGAATGATGTGCTCAAATACATGAGAAATACAAGCTAAAATATCAATAATAATGTTGGTGATTTCATAGGTTTAAGTAAAAGATAATAAAAGCGGACCACAAGATTTTAGTAAGTATGACAGTTATAATAACATAATGTCATAGAGAAAATAGATAACCAATTGCACTAAGCTTATGACCTCGATGGCTTAATGTTTCGTGTATGCATGAAAGCACATATATAAATGAATGCCCCGGTAAGTGTCTAGCCAAAACACTTAGTATGTCCTCAAATGTTATGCATCAGGTTGACCGGTACCTTTAGTCAAGTTGGCGCTACCAACCCGGACAGGGGTGTCAACCCAATAGATCTATTCAAGACATTTGCGCTCGCAAGTAAGTAACGGTTCATGATATATATGGGGACTTAACGACTAATGTGGTAACTTGGGCAATAGAAATGTTTATGTACTCGTGTCCATATGTAAAAATCAAGCATTGTATTCTCACCCCAATGGTTCCAAAATAATTGAAAACATGTAAAGAAATGTTGCTATGAAACTCACCTCGTGATAAGTAGTAGTCGGGAAATAAATAGATCAAGGTGTAAAGTGAGATGACTCTATAACGCAACCTAAGTATATAAGGTTTATCTTAGTAATATGTTAGGTGATAATAAATTGACGCATATGCATTTTTAAAAGTGTTTGTATTATCCTCGTTTGTGTTAGACCCGTATTCCGAATAAAAATAGGCCCAACCTAGATGAAATATCATGTGTCACAACTTGAATGGAAATAGACTTTAAGGACTTAAGTTGCCAAGTGGTAAATGAGTAATAAAGTGTAGTGTGGCCAAAGTAGGAAGAAGAGGACTAAAGGGACTAAAGTTACCAATTAGGAAAACTTGTCACCAACAAATATCTAGTTACCTATAATATTCTACTCATTTCACATCTCTTCAAGAGAGGGTGTGTGTGGTTCGGTTAGAGAAGAGAGAAATGGAGGGAACCAAGCTTGATGATCAAACTAGTGAAAGGATTGTGTTTCCATGTCAAGGGTTAAGCCTACTATGATCCTTCTGTTAGAATTTTAATATCATGACAATCATATAATTAAACCATAATCAAAGTATATACGTATGCGGAAGCTATGGATCAAGTATAACATATAATTATTAACAAAAACATAAATAGGAACATAGCGTATGCAATCTTGAATTCTTGAACAATTGGATGAACCCTAATTAGGGTTAATAAGGATCAATGATTAGCCCCTTACCGTTTTGTTAATCGATCCAAGATGTAAACAATAATGTGTTTACACCACATTCTTGTACACACGTACTAATAGTGATTCGATGTGAATGCTAGTTCTTGAATCACAAATAAAACATACAACAAACAAGGTTTAGCCTTAATAAACGAACAAACAACGAAACACTATTTTCTTGGTTTTGATCGAATCCCATAGGGATATATAATGCCGATGTGTGACAAGAATAAAAGGAATAACACTTTGTGTTACGTATAGATATATATGCATGTGATGAGTAAAACCATGCAATATATATACATTCATGCATCATGAATACACCATACAATTATGGTATTCATTATACATTCATAAGTAATACGAATGCATGTGTCAGACAAGTTTTAGGGATAACATCTTTGTGTCGTTTGTTTTTTTAGAGCAAGTCCAAAACGAATGAGACCAAAAGGGTGTATTTATATGGCATTTAACATTGTCCAACAAGTTATTGCTAGCACCTCCTTAAGTTCCAAAACTCAACACTTAACCCCCTCCCTTTTCCTTGTTCGACCCTATAAATATTTTTGATTTAATAATTAAATATAACTATTTATATATTAATTATTTAACATCGATTCTCATACGCAAAGTGTGCAATCCCGTGGTCTCGAGTTCGATTCTAGTCATACGAATATTAATATTTATCCACAAACTCTAACAGCTCCCACTTGGATATCTATTAATAGTGTAATGACATTGGTTAGCGTCTAGCAACACGCCAATGCCCCTAGTTCAACTCGAGGGAGGTATCCTGGAAAAACCTTTAATGATTCATCATTATTATTATTATCCTTTTGTTTCTAATACCACGTTCATAAAGATATGGATCTCAGTCATTCTTTAATTAACAATTCTGTTTCTCGTTGTTTATGATTGAGCAAGATTACCAAAATATCTGAACGCATTCCAGATAGACTTTGGGCGTGCGCACGCAAACATCTTGTCAACCCTACGAGGGGCCCAACAGTATTAAACTTCAAAACAAATTTGAATGAACAAATTCTTTCTTGACTACAAGAATAACCCATGAACTTTGCAACACTTCTGAAAACAATCCTTATAACTACCAGTTACGGATAGCGGTAAATTGCTTCACAAAATGCACTACATCCATGACACTTATCTGGTATCTCAAGTCTGAGGATAACAAATTCATGATTTACTTACAGACAAGATCCATAAAGTAAAATCATGTAGTTGGGATAAGTCCTATATTCAATTCATTGAATATCATGTGAAATTGGTATGTTAACGCATCAATATACTTTCAAGTATATTCTAACCAATACTTAGATTTGCCTTAGTTTAGTGACTTCCCATATCATTAATCGACAACGGACAATTTAGAATAACATAAGTCATTCACGGATTTAAACATGCAAATATATGATACAATATATTATTAATGAAAATAAACGTACCAAGTACTTTAATTGATTATAAATAATAATTGCTTAATATCCCTCATCCAAATACCAAATAGATCAATGCATGATAATTCTAGTTAATTAATTTTGTCTCAAGTAATGATTTGTTGACAATTATGCCTCAAGTACTAACAATCATACTTGTTGTCAAGGCATTTATTTCAATTAACTTTGATCTATCAAAATTTTGAGAATACTTATTTCAAGAATTCAATTATTGAAGTTCTTGTATGTGCGCATCCAACTATTTTGATATAGTCACATAATATTTCATAAATGGTGTGACATCCTCAATCACCAACTTATGACAATCAAACTTTCAAACATTTTAAAGTTTAAAGTATTCTAATTCTTTAATGTATAATGCAACTATGCTCTTAGTTGAGCACAACTAGTTCACTTGGCCATTAACAAGGATAAAATCCTACCATGACTAGTTATTGAGTGTCATCTCAATCAAACCAGCATCATTGTATATAAACCACAATATGCTGTTCAAAATTCCCATAAACTTAATATCCATTGTGCAATTTTGACGCCTTCCAATCTTTCAAGATTTATTGTCGGCAATTAACAATTACGCAACAATTTGCCGTATTGTTCATACTTAGAATTTTGGAGCAATTCCAGGCTGAGGATCATTATTCTAAGTCTAAACATATTCCATCAGAATATCAATCACACAAGCTATCAAATATCTTTCAATTAGATTTATTTACTGCACATGTTTATTAAATAATAAACTTCAGTTCCAAAGTTGTATGTTTTATTTTCTAAATCTTTCAAATAATGTTTCATTCCAAACTAAGTCTAACTTTTTACTTATATGGAATGTTACTTCTTATATGTTATATAACATATATGATTTAGCAAATCAAACATAATACTCCCACTAGCTTTCAATTATATTATTTCAATTATAAATCAAAACATGGATTTAATAATTAAACATAAGAATAATCTCCTAGATGCATGCATTTATCCATTCATGGATTATTGCACTTTGTACACTCCCAAAGATTTATATGAAATCATAAACTCCTTTTAATTACTTATCGTCCTCGCTCAAGTAATTATTCAAGAAAGAGTTTTAAAATTTCATTGTCAATTTCATATTAATGAAACTAAATTTGACAATCATAATCTTTTTATCTTTAATGTTCTTAGAAAAGAGTATTCAATCATAGTTAATTGCTTAAGTATGATTAATAATCTTGTCATAAGATATGCATTAAGATATGTGTACAATTTGTCCATATGATTTTTACACAAAGGTTTAAACCACTAGGGTTACGTATTCTTTGAGTAAACTCATCTTCATTCTCTAACTATTAAGAATTAAGATAAACCAAATTTTTAAAATTTGAATATCTTTATGAACAGCATCTATAACATTCATAGTATGAGTAATTTACCCAATTCATTATTTTGGTAATACTACATCATATAATCCAAATATCTGAGATATCCAAGTGGATCTATGAATGAAAATTCTATCATCTTGAGGTTTATCATTTACATGTTAAGCCCCATCATGATTTTTACTAGTGTGTTTTTAGAAGATTATGTATATTATAATTTTATCTTTCAAGATAAAATACTCCCACTTGCCTTTAGTATTATATAGAATATAAATACTTAGCAATTAAAGTGACAATATAATATTTTCTTTTTAGGATATTACAAATACATAATGACAGTTCCTGACATTCTTTTGTTAATAACCTACACATAAGTAATTTAACAAACTTAGAACTCCAATTTAAGACTTAATGTGATTCATCACATTTCATAATTCAGTAACATACAAGCGCCCTAAAGCAGGAGCATTAAAAAAACTCATTTAATGTGTGACTAAAATTCCTTAATTAGAACATAATGTACAACATTTTTAAGCATTAAAAAAGAGAAGAAACCATATAAAAAGACAATAAGGTCCTTTTGCACAAGCCCTTTAAGCAAGAGCATTAAAAAAACTCATTAATTACCTATAATGTACAATACCAGTACGCTTAAAAAATGAGATTAGGACTAAAAAAAGTCAAAAAGTCAAACAAGTCAAACCAGGTTAATATCGCTTCTTAATTTTGGAAGGCATTCAATGGTACGCTCCATCTGGAATAAGCGTTTTGATTGGAGTTAATGGTACGCTCCTCCTTTTTAATTTGGAGATATGAATAACCTTTCCAAAATCAAGATTTCGTGTCGAATTTGTGTTAGGGTTTCATCTATTTTGAGTTCAGATCTCAACATGGCAATCAATTATATTTACTATGCAAGTCTTTTTTTTTCTGGATTAAAAATTGTAATTCTGTTTTTTTATTCAATTGATCTGTTGTGATGTTAGAAAATTGTAAAATTGTTTGTGTTATGATATTTAGGGTTATTAGTTAAACCCTAAAAAAAATTCAAAATTTAGGGTAAAAAAAATAAGGTTAATTGATTGGTATATATTGAAGGGTGTTCTCAAATGGAAATTAATTGGTCAATTGTATTCTGGGGAAGTATTTAAGAAAATGGTGTGAATTGATTGATTGCCTGATTTAAATTGTGAAATAGTCAAATAAGGACATGGTTTCCCGTCTATATAATGCCATGGTCTTTGTGTTAGCTGCACAACTCAATCTTTTCTCTCTTCATTGTCACATAACAATTCACAACTCATGGCTGTCTTTGTTTCAGGTTTTATCAATGACCTATCCACTGTGAAAGACAACATTCGGTTGAGAGTCCGAGTTTTAAGAACTTGGACTCAAGAAATGTACAATAAACCCCATGTGAAAAATCTGGAAATGATACTCATGGATGAAAATGTATGCACAACTATTCTTTTCTGAATAACCATTTGTTATATGTAGTTTGAATTTGTAGTTGACATATATACATGTTTTTGTATACAGAATACGAAAATGTAGGCTACAGTAAGGATGGTGAACGTGAATCAATTCAAGCATAAGTTGGTTGAAGGCTCAGCTGTGACGCTGGAAAGATACTCACTTGGTGAAATATAGCCAAGGTTTAGGATGGTCAACAATGCTCTGCGTCTCAGCTTCTTGAGCAATACTACGATTGACCCCTGTCCTGATTTTACTGGGTCGATGTATGGATTTGTTTTTAGAAGCTATAGATAGATAAATGATTTGAAAATTGAAGAGGATGGTCAGTTTGGTAAGTAGTATTCATCCATTATTTTATTTTGTGTTAAATATTATTTTGTAGTCTTCTTTTGATATATTATGATTGGTTATTCTTTTTAATATTTCGGCAGATGTTGTTGTGTCACACCCCAAAACTGGCGCAGTGGAATGTCATTTATTGGGTGTGACTTCAAGATCAAGAACACATGGTGTCATAATAGAGAAATACTAAATGCATAACATTACAACGCAAGTCAAAGTTACAATGATCCCATACTACGGGGGAATACAAGTCTTACTATATAAGTTCACAATAATCAAGTCTTAAAGGGACATTTCCAAATGCATAACTCCTCGGGAATACAACCCGGTAGAGTCTCGTCTTATGTCTGCTAAGCCAGGCCAATACTCAACCTTCTAAAGCAACTTCATTCTTAACACCTGAAAATGGATACTCGAAAACGTCAACATAAAGTTGGTGAGCTCGTAGGTTTGAAAGTAAACCACGAAGCTGTGACATAAGTAGTGTAGGACAATAGTGAGCAAGATATACGAATATATGCATTTAAAAAGGACACACAGTGCTAGCGACAACTGAACCTACCAATGATGTTACACACATGTTACCAATAGCGGGGAGCTACCCCAGATAGTACTATCCATTTGTTTCGGCTCCAACCGGAGTTAAACAGTTGCGCATACATGAAACACATATTTATCATCACAATGGGTCACATATTGCAATCAAACACACATATTGTCCAAAAACATGTAAACACATTGTATCACAGCATGAAAGCAGTTAAAACACCAATTGAGTACCATTTTCCCCCAAGGAAAAACATTATGGAAAAGGGGCTACGAGAACTCACCTCAGTAAAGCAGTCTGAATAGAGTAAAGTCAAATAGTAATAGTGGGCATCACCGACACGACCTAGATTAGTACGGCAAGTTTAGTTCACAATTTAAGTTTAAGACTCAACGAAGTTTAATTTAGCTCAAAAGTTTTAGAGTTTTGTGTTACTATTACTTGTGTGGCAGCATTTAAGTTTGAAAATAGTTTAAGAAATGTTTTAGGCGTATTGGCTCTTGGAAGTGCATATGTAAATAGACAATGAACAAATATCAAAGGCATATCTATATTTGGTTCGACAATGACCGAAAGACGAGATACACGAGGAGTAATGATAAGTGAGGTTAGGTTATGAGACGTTGTTTAAAAGATATATGTATTTGTAAAGAAACAAAAGTGTGTAAAAACTAATATGGTTTTATTAAAAGAGTTTGTATTTAAAATTTACTTGTAAGTTATAAGTGTAAGAATTTTAGAAAGTCGGGCATGACACGAGTATAAGTTTTAGTAAACATCTATTTTTACAATTTATATAACTCATTTAAATTTTTATAAAACATATCATGTTTATATTAGTTACTTAGGAGATGTTCCAACTTACAAGTTTAGTTTTGGTTCGTTTTTATGGGTTGCAAGTGTATAAAAGAGGTTGTGGTTGTAGTAGTTAAGTAATTATAATACCCCGAGTTATATCGTACGTTTTTATAACTTGTTGTGATTTATGTTTGCGAACTCGTTGTCGAGTAAGTGAGACGAGTCGGTAATTGAGTCGTGTACAAATGTATTGCAAGTATTTCGACATGTTATCTAATTTTGACCAAGCGGCAAACAATGAAACTGGTATGAGTTTTCTTGGCTGTTGGCCCATAAAAACAAACACAAACTTAGGTGTAATGGGTTGTGGTCCAATGTAAATCAAACACACACTCTTTTGATTATTTGGGCTGCTTGCCCAACAAATCCAAACCTAAACACATATTGGTAACACAAACATGTTTTCTATGGGTATATGATGAGGCGAAAAATGAATCGTTTTTAGGGGGTCATTTAAGCCCAAATTCGAATTTATTTGATCAAATATTGCCCTAAATCGTTCCTTTTGTCATTTTAGGTACTTTTGGAGTTAAATTCAGAAAAGGAAGCATTTTGGACGTTTTTGGAGCATAAAAGTGAATAAAATGGCAAAGTCTTGATTTTCCTTGCTGGGAACAGTACCTGACGGCGTCACAAAACTCTACATGACGGTGTCAAGAGTAAAACAAGAATTGGAGAGGTGACGACCCAGTGAAAATGTGACGGCGTCACTATAGGCCGTCACGGTTCAAGGATGGATGACGGCCCAGAGCTAAACATACACATGACGGCGTCAGATGTGGATCTAGGCAATCCGATTTTATTATGGGCGGCAAGTTGACGGCGTCAGATATTTCTTCTTGACGCCATCACCTTGTATTATCTATATATAGTTTTGCAATTTTCATTCATAAAAGTGTAACATTGAGGGTGTAACTTTGGAGAGAAACCCTAGTCCGAATTGTGCAGCTCTTTCAAGGGTTTTACCCTTTGAAACCTCTTATGTTTAATTGAGATAAGTACTCTTTCAATTCATTCAATATGTCTATGTTTTGTTTGAATATATCTTACGATTGTCTTCAATTTAACATGCTAGGCTAGATTTCTTTTGTGTTTGCTTAGATGTAGTGAAACCTAGATGTTGATTATGGGTTGATTGTTTGTTCATAGTTGTTACGGATGATTGTATTCGATTTTAGGCTTAAGAAAAGTGGCAGACTTCCATTGGTAAAATGCTTGAACATCTTAGGAAACATGATCGGAGGTGTACTACGATATTAGGTTGTATTTAATGCGTATGAGAATTCTAATGATCCCATGTTAGGAGTTTTTAACGGCTCGACATGGAGTGAAGGAGGATCTTATAGAGTTAGGGAATATTGTACACGGCCCTACGACTAGTATTAAGGAATATGACCCGTCATCCATGCAATTGTAACAAATGATTAACCTGTAAAAGATATCGAGCGAGTAATGAAATCTAAATAAACACAATTTACCTATCATTGTTCACACCAAATTAGTTTAATTAGATTTATTTTCATGTTTTTTATTTTATTTTGATTGCATCTATAGTTATTGGGTTAGTTGACTAGCAACTAATTCCGCCCACTCCTTCAAAAACCGAGATTTTATTTGCTTTTATAAAAACATAAAAATACAAATAGAATCATCCCTCACCTCTAGACCTACTTTTAGGCTATCTAATCCTAGCGACACTATTGCTGAGTTGAACGATCAATCCCCCGGTACTTGTCACTATACTATACTACAACGATCAGGTTCACTGCCTGGTGGGGGTTGTAAGCTTCTCGAGATCCCTCGAGAGGTAAAACCTGTTGCGATTCCCACGCATCAAGTTTTTGGCGCCACAGCCCGGGGAATAGTTATTGTCTAGGTTAGAATTTCTTTTTATTAGGTCTACTTGTTAGATTCCTTTCTAGTAAGATTTTGTTTTTATTTTTAGGTTTTCTTTTGTCTATCTTATTTCTTCGTGTCTTTGTTCGTAACCTTTACCATCCGACATCATGGAAGGTGGTAACATCTTTGAACCCATCAACCCACCAATTCAAAACCACCCACAAAACCCACCACTACCAAACCAACCTCCTAGGCCCCGAACCTTAGGAGAGTATTCCTGTCCTAGCCACCAAGGCTATCGAAACACCATTGAGCTCACCCAAGGAGCCAATGTGTCCCCATTGCGATCCGACACCATCCGGTTGGTGCAAAGCGGATGTGCATTCCATGGACTTCGTTCCGAAGGTCCTAATCAACATCTTAAGGATTTCTTAAAAATCATAGAATCTATAGACCTTAATGTTGAAACTAGAGAGTTAACCCGATTATGCCTATTCCAATTCTCTCTACGTGATCAAGCTAGTCGATGGCTTGAACGTTTTCCCGCAGGATCCATCACCTCATGGGATGATCTCACCACTCGATTCCTTGCTCAATTGTTCCCACCAGGGAAAACTGCGATGCTTAGAAATGATATCTTGATGTTCCAACAACGTCAAGGTGAAACTTTCTACGAAGCATGGGCTCGTTTCAAGGACTTACTCCAAAAAGTCCCTCATCATGGTATAAATCTTGGGCTATTAATTCAAATCTACTATGACCATGTCGACTTTCACACCAAACGTACTATTGATCGAGCTGCCGGAGGTAGATTACGCGATAGGAACGCCGAGGAATCTTGGGAAATTATTGACGAACTTGCCTCCGATGATCAAGAATTATGGGAATTTAATCATGCTATAAAAGCGGCTATCGACGCAATCTCGACATCAGGAGAGACTCACCAAATCTCCGAAGAACTCCTTTGCAAACTTGAGGCAAAGGCTGATTATTTCGAGGAAAAACAAAGAAGACCTTTAAGTCACAGAAGGGCAACTGTCAGTTCTGTCTCAAAAATGATCCCAATGCCGTTATCTGAGTCACCCTCTAGAGAGAATGTTGAAACCTTTCAAAATTATGCCCCACCTTATTCACCTCCTCAAAACCTCAGTCCGGAATTCGAAGCTCGAATGAGAGAGTACATGGCAACCCATTCTGAGCGGCTTGCTAGATTCGAGGAAGCAGTTTATAAACAAATGGAGGAGATGAAAGCGAAAATGAAGGAGATGATGAGCCTAGTGGAGGAGTACGCAAACCAGAAAACCCCATAAATGATGTTACTAAGAAAGGAAAGCGCTACCCCCACTACCCAGTTTGTTAATTCCATCACAATTATCCATGAGGATAATGAGGAAAAAGAAACCCCTAGTGAACAAACCATTGATGAACCGCCAAAATCCCAATCAGTAGGTTACTACCTAAAACATGATATAAACGAAAACACCATAACAAATGGGATAAAAGGTGACGGGCGTAATCAATCCTCTAAACAGGTTTCAAAAAAGGAGAAAGAGGGGGAAGATGAGTATGATACATTACCTGGGGGACCGGTATTCGAGAGACTACTTGTACAAAAAGTAGCTACTAAGCAAATGGCTTGTGGGAACTTTGAGATACCAGCCAGCATTGGGGATTTGCGATATCTGAATGCTTTCGCCGACCAAGGATCGGAAGTAAATCTTTTGCCCCTAACTATTTACACCCAACTAACCTCTGAAATGCCAACCACCACCCGTGTTAGACGATCCTTCGCTGGTCACTCTTATGTGTACCCTTTGGGAATTGCAGAGGATGTGCTGGTCAATGTCGCAGGATACATGTATCCCGTTGATTTCATGGTCATCGACGATAAAGGAGGTGGATACATGCCAATAATCCTTGGGGCACCATTCCTCACCACTGCAAGAGCTGTTATTAGGTATGAAAAGAGAGAAATTGAGCTTAAGTCGGGGAAAAGAAGGATTAGCTTTCCCATGACCCCACGGTGTGCACAAGGAAGCTTGATGAAGAGAAAGCTCAAAAACAACATTGACACATCGCCTAATCGTGTTCAAGAAAGGATTCTTGCATGGGAAACAAGGATCAAAAGTTACAAAGAAACTGAGCATGAGAGAGACAAAAGCTACAACAAAGTTCATGTCAAGTTTAAATGTAGTCAACCGACGGAGAATCATGTACCATTCACGAAAGGAGACCTGGTACTCTTAAGACACTCAGGGATAACAGTACCTCCCGATAAACCAAGTCCCTGGTGGTATGGACCATTCACAATTGAAGGCATACGTCAAGATGGGATAGCTAACTTGAGCAGTAAAGGAGGCGGAGAGGTGACTGCAAGTCTCGATCGATTGAAACACCACCACCACGACAGTGGGGATCATAATTATATGGGATACGTAATCTCGAACGACGAGGTCACGTGATAGCCCATAACCTTGAGTCTAGCTACAAGACTTGTAAAATAAAGAAAAGCGCTTCTTGGGAGACAACCCATGTTTTGTGTGGTTTTATTTTGTTTGATTGTTATTTGCTTCCGTATGCATGCTTTATTTTTATTGTTGGTAGATCATGTTTCGAACTAAATTGTGAAAATGCTTTATTTTGTTGTTTAACTTCGTCTTAACTTCATATAAAGGTATTTTGCAAAAGATAAGTGTAAGGGGAAACCCCAAATTTGTTTTTAAGAACGGAATTGATCATGATTATCCACAAAATTAAATGAACATGTATATTAGTATTTGTTAGAGTCAAAAGCTTGTATCGAGTCATAATGATGTTTTGTAGGATTTTCCAGGAAGTAGGACGTAAGTTTTTCTAGAAATATTCCGGAAACTTAACAAAAGATTTCTTCAGGTCACTTCTAACGGCGTCAGTGTAACACCCCCAATTCATGGTTGCAGCGGAATTCGAACTGGGTGTTACTTGACGGCACAATAGACACAATAATAGAAAACGAACTCCAATTGAGTCGTTTTAAAAGATTTATCATTCAAATTGTATAAATATCAGAGATTACAAAATGAGGTCCCAGATGGTTCCATGTTTAAAAATTAAATGAGTTTTGAATGATAATAAAATTTATAGCCCTCTTGAGTATCCGTGCCCTTCCGTACCATCCTTCATCGTCATGAACCTGAAATACATGCTTGAGAGGTCAACACAAAGGTTGAGTGGAATTCGTAGAGTTTAGTTAAATCGTTTGAACACAATATGTCGTAGTGTGAGCTATAGACTCACACTCATAGTTAGAAAACAAAATCGTTATTTATTTCACTAAGCTCATGCAACCAAAACATTAACATCGAACCAACAAAATTGACATTATAGAAACCCTATCAAGGTACTTTTGCCATTATACCGCTAAATCTCAAATATAGTGCATTTGTGTGAACTCATCGTTGTTCAACACAAATGGGATCCGTCAATCCCAATAGATCTATTCACAATATTCGCGCTCACTAAAGGTAGTGACTAATGGTTCATGATATAGGGACTTCGAACATGGCAATCGTTACTTAGTGACAATAAAACATAGTCGGGTAGCATACAGTAGAAAGCATTGTGTTTGAGTAGAAAAATAATAGCATGTATTCCCCCCATGGGTTTGTAAAATAGTTAAACAATAGAAAGTGGGGCTACGAACTCACCTTAAGTTATATAGTGAGTAGTGAACATGATGGTCGAATCGCGAAGGTTTCTACGAGCAACCTATAATAGAATGTTGCGACTTAGGATTTGTGTAAAGAATATAACGGAGTGCCTATATATATATCTTGCATTTAGTCCATGATGTGGTATGATGTATAGTATAAGTCTTTGAAAGAAAGATTCATGAAACATGTATGTTTTGGTATATCGTTTACTACCGTTCGGGCCGACATAATTCAGAAGTCATGTTAGTAAGCGTTCGAGGAGCCAGGACACTTTAATTCGTAAATCCACAACTCATCTCGACGGCTTACATAATGAACTCCTCACATGAGGCTCCCTACTATTGTAGTAGTTGATAAAATATATAGATATAAGTTTCGATCCGAAAAGTTACATGTCCGATATTTGAATAAACTTAGGAAAGTTTATTAGTACATGAAGATTGTTATTAGGGGAAGTTTCATAAGTCTTGTATGACCATTTTTCCTTGTAATATCTCATGGTTCCTTTTTAAGTGAAGTAGATCCAAATTGCTTGTTCAAGTTATCGCCTAATTCATTATTTCATGTTTACGCCTATGTAAGTTGGTATGGTCATTTCGTCATGGCCTAGCCATGACCTTTGGTCCTTGTTCCAAGGTCATGAGACACAACCTTGGCTCTAGCCATAGTGGTGGTCTTGATTATAGGTCATAAGACCTCTTGATCCTTTTAAAGTATAACCATAATATAGTGACTTGTATATATGTAAATAGCTGTTAAGAAACTGAGAAATATCTCACTCAGAAAGCGTTTTCAAGGCTCGAGCCTCTTTGTTCCTGAACGAAAACGTGATTCCGGACAACTTTCGTGTTTTAACTTTTTCATGAATCGGACCAGAAATGTCTCTTTTTGCGTGTTTAATGTTTCTGTAACAGAAAGTATTTGGCAACTTCAAATCGTCATAACTTTTGACTCGTATACTCGTTTTAGGTGGTTTAAATTGCTACGGTTTCCTTGTTAGGTCATCTACTACAATATGTAATAATCCAATATCATATTTTTACCATTTTAATCAGGTCTTTCCAAGAAAATCACTAGTTTACTTGTTTTAATAACTTGTTTTAACAATCAATAACAATAACTTGTTTTGCTCACTTTTATACATCATGGACATAACTACAAGACATAATATAGCAAGAATAACATGTAAATGATATGAGCATGATTAATAAACAAGAAACATGTTAGGTTTAGGCTTACAACTTTTGGCTTTCTAATAAAGAAAGGAAGTAACAAGTAAGGAAATGGACTTTGATAGACTTGCTTCAACCCTTTTTCACTTCATGCAATCTTTCTACCCTTGGTATTCTTGAAAGAGATGTAATGAAAGTTGAGGTGAATTGAGTGGATTTAAACTCAAGAGAAATCACCAAGTATATTAGGGTTATGGAAGAGTTTTGGTAACCTATGATCAAACTAGGGTTTCTACCTTGAAGAAGCACTTGAACCTTGCTAGAATTTGGAAGGAAATAAGCTAAGGATGGAAGGGTTTTGGGGTTGGAGGTGCACGGCACAAAGGGAGGGGAGGGGGCTTTTATAGGGTCTTAAGGAGGTTACTTGTGTTGACTTGTCAACCCTTGATCACCAAGTTTAACACTTGTATGCAATCTAAGGCACAAGGAAGGAGATCAAGACACCTAAAGGGTGACTCCCCCCCCCCCCCCTCTAAGTCGGTTTGGAGTGGATAGGAAGGGATGAGTTGGTCTTGGATGATATTATCCAAGTATTGGATGAGTTTTGACTCCGGGAAATGCCAATCGTAAATGATTAAGCCTCAAAACGTAAAACCGGGTGTCGTAAAATTATGGAATTTTAAAGTATTGTTAGACATGTCCATATGTCCCATAATAAAATATAAAATGGGTGGTAGGTTCCATTTGGGTGGTAAAACCCTGCTAAAACTGGAAACACGGGTCTAAAACGCGTAATACGTAAAATGTACGAATATTGCGTAAAATTGAGAAAAGTAAAATGTTACTTTTATAATATGATATAAATGATTTAAAATAATTTATAATGTCTAGACTGGGCTCAGTCTAGTGTCGGTTGGTATTAAATGTCTTTTAGACATCAAACCGTAAGCCTAAAAATCAAGGAATGACTTATAAAATCAAGGGATGATTTTTGGTCAATGGAGGAGGGAAAATTATGTTGACTTTTTCTAATAAGTTGAAAACTCAAATCGTCTTAGAAATGCGGTGCAGGTATAGGCTAAGGTTACGGCTGAGTAAAAACGCTTAAAACTGAAAATTCCAGTTTTTCACGGCCGAAGTTTATTTTGGTCATGATTTTTCTCAGTCATGATTTATTCTCAAATAAATCATGAGTGTGTCAAACATTTTTCTGATGTGGGGTCACCTGACGGGGTTGAATTTCGTTGTGCGTAGAATTTCTGATTGACGTTTTACCCTAAAACGTTTAATTCCGCGTAATTCCTTAATAACTTTCATGAAAATGATCTGACGAATGTCAAACATTTAATTTGCCATGGAAATGATTTATCACTCGAGAATATGAAATAAAAATCAACTTCGGTTTCTATAATGCCAATTTTGTTGGTTCGATGTTAGTGTTTTGGTTGCATGAGCTTAGTGAAATAAATAACGATTTTGTTTTCTAACTATGAGTGTGAGTCTATAGCTCACACTACGACATATTGTGTTCAAACGATTTAACTAAACTCTACGAATTCCACTCAACCTTTGTGTTGACCTCTCAAGCATGTATTTCAGGTTCATGACGATCAAGGATGGTACGGAAGGGCACGGATACTCAAGAGGGCTATAAATTTTATTATCATTCAAAACTCATTTAATTTGTAAACATGGAACCATCTGGGACCTCATTTTGTAATCTCTGATATTTATACAATTTGAATGATAAATCTTTTAAAATGACTCAATTGGAGTTCGTTTTCTATTATTGTGTCTATTGTGCCGTCAAGTAACACCCAGTTCGAATTCCGCTGCAACCATGAATTGGGGGTGTTACAGATTGGTACCAGAGCCATCGTTATAGAGAAACGGGTCTAATTAAGACCTAAACTATAACTACAATTACAAAGCAAAACCATTTTATAGCCTTCCGCTCTTCGTGCCTTCCATCCTCTAGACGATTATGGACTTATTATGCAAGTTAGGCTACATAAACATATTAGTATATTGCTATATATATGCTTGCCATATTTTGAGCACTCCCCATAAACGATAGAATTATATTAACATTGTAATTCTTCTTATAGAAATCATGTGCGTACCCACTTCTCCCGATTATGTGCCCACTCTACCTAATAACTTCCAAGTCTTACCACCCTCACCCGAGTTCGGATTTGACTTCGTAAATGCCTTCGCTTCTGATGACGAAGAAGAACCTTTCGAAGATTCAACCGACGAAGAAGTGGAGGAACCAATGCCAAATATTTTTGCATCGAATACTTCTAATTATTTTGAACAAAATTGGGTTGAGGCAGACTCCGAGGAGGATAATGAATACGAATATGTACTAGAACCATTACCACCACCACTATCACTTCCCTTTGATATCCCTACATGTGATGAATTGGATCACTCACTATGGATTGTACCTCGACCACCATTGATCCAACAAGAAAGTCAACATGAAAACTACAGCTTCTCAAATTTCATCGACTCGTACCTCTATGACACACTAAACCAAGAAGTTGCTGATCAATCAGAACTACTCGGACCTTCTAACCTACAATAGACTAGTGTGATGATACTAGTTAACTTTTGTACTACTAAACTGATTAGACTCAGTTAGTAAATGTTACGAAATCTATGTAATAACTAGCGATAGTAAAAACGTTGTAATTACTAAATTGAAAGTATCAGTTAGTAAATTTTGAAGAAGCTTGTAATAGGTTTCGATTTTGTAAATCAACCAACGTTGTACGAATAAAACTCTTGTTTTATACTATCATATGTTATGCCTTTAAATCTTCAACATAATTATTCTATCATTTCCTATCAAAAATCATGCTTATTTCACGACTCTCTACTTACGACGTATCTTTTGAACAATAGAATCATGGCGCCAAAGAAAAACACACCACCAACAATGACGCAAGCCGCCATCCGCAAACTGGTAAAGGACAGTGTCAATGCAGCACTTATCACGGAACGAGCAGCCGTAGCTGCAGCAGCTGCCGAAGCCACCACAGCTGCTGGTGCTGCTGATGCTGCAGCAGCCGCTGATGCTGCAGCAGCTGCTGATGCTGCAACAGCCGCAGAAGCCGCCACTGCTGCGGAAGCTGCTATAGCTGCAGAAGCGGCCAGAATTGCCAGTCTTAACCTTGGAGGACCGAACTCAACTACCCCTCCGGCGACCAATGTTACTACAGTACCAAAGGGTTGCTCGTTCATTTCCTACTTGAAATGTGAACCCATCAAATTCAAGGGTACTGAAGGAGCTGTAGGTCTGACCCGCTGGTTTGAAAAGGCGGAGTCGGTGTTCTTGGTTAGTAAATGTACCGAGGGGGATAAAGTTCAGTATGCCACGAGTACTCTGTTGAATGAGGCGTTGTCCTGGTGGAACTCAATTGCTCAACCCATGGGCATTGAGAATGCCTACAAAATTACTTGGGCTAATTTGAAACAAATGATGATCAAGGAATACTGTCCTCGCAGTGAGATGCAAAAGTTGGAGGTTGAATTCTGGGATCATACGGTTAAGGGAAATGATATCATAACCTACAATCGTCGATTCCAAGAATTGAGGATACTTTGTCCCACAATGGTTTCCACAAAGGAAAAATTGTTGGAAAGGTATATCTGGGGACTTCCATCAAGCATACAAGGGCATGTAACTTCGGCAAATCCAAAGGAACTCGATGAAGCTATGCGGATGTCCCGCAGCCTCATGGACCAAGTGGTACGAATGACAGAAACCCGAAAGCAAAACAACCTCAACACCAACAACAACACCAACAACGCCAGCAATACCAATAACCACAACAATTCCAACTACAGTAACAACAATAAAAATAGGAACAACAACAACAAGCGACCATGGGATGGTAACCATGGAAGTAACAACAACAACCAAACTCAAAACAACAACCAGCAAAACAAAAGACAAGAGACCGCAAAGGCTTATGTGGCTGCACCAACTAGAGGCGCAGGATATACCGGGAATGCTCCACTATGCAATAAGTGTAACTTCCATCACTCAGGTCCTTGCCCGGCTAAGTGTCGCAACTGTCAGAACACTGGACACCTTGCCAGAGATTGTAGAGTCAAGGATGTAGCTACCGGTAGCAATACACAACCGATAGTTATATGCTTCGGGTGTGGAGAAAGTGGACATTACAAGAACCGATGTCCCCAAAACCAAGGTCAACAAGTTGAAGACAACCAAGGGTGAGCATATATGATAAGAGGAGAAGGGGTTTATCAGAATCTCAACAACACTGCAGAACAATGAAGTTTAGAACTCAGCAGTCATATTTAATTATGCACTCTGTTGTACTACGTGTATGTCATCCCTAGTAATGGGAGTTTTATGACTTAAGAATATTTATTGTTCAATAAACAACTCTTTGTGATAATTCTCATCTATTGTACTTTCTATCTCCAAACCAATTTGATTGTTTAGCATACTATTACCATTCTATGAGACTTACTCAGTTATCTTATAAACCGTTCAACAAATTTTACTTCAAGCTAATTTGTTATCACTTTATCGTTTCACATTATTTTACTCCAAGATATTCTACCACCATCCTAGAAAAATCACTTCGTTGATACCACCCTATAAATCAATATCATGCCTTCATTTCCAACTTTCATCACAAACCACTAAATCTCAACATACCAAAATGAAGAACACAAACCTTCTTAACCTTGTCACCATCATCATCTTCACAACCCTTAATCCCACAAGCTCACTTTCTGATCTTGATGCACTTTTAAAGCTCAAATCATCCTTAGTTACACCACAAGCAACCTCATCAGCCTTACAAGATTGAATACCATCTAAAACTTTTAAGAAACACAATACTACGTGACTAAACCGAACCTCACATTATCGGTCCTAAATTATACAAAGCCTGATCACCTATGTCTAATTCAGGAGGGATCATGTTATGCTGGGAGCAGTCACCCGTATGTTTTCTTAAACAAACTTTTCATAAGTAACCACATCCTACGCCATACACTGAAACGACAAATCAAACTACATCACTCTAATCCTCATAAGTAACCACACCTCTTCATCGACACCACTCCAATGTATAACACACATAGAACTTCGGGACGAAGTTCCCCGTAAGGGGTAGAGACTGTAACAATTTGCATTTTCAGGTTAATTACTATTCCCGGAAAATTTACTATTCACTTTTACTATTCATGTTACTATTCATTTCTTTCTGAAATTTTCCCGAAAGTTGATTTTTATTTCATATTCTCGAGTGATAAATCATTTCCATGGAAAATTAAATGTTTGACATTCGTCAGATCATTTTCATGAAAGTTATTAAGGAATTACACGGAATTAAACGTTTTAGGGTAAAACGTCAATCAGAAATTCTACGCACAACGAAATTCAACCCCGTCAGGTGACCCCACATCAGAAAAATGTTTGACACACTCATGATTTATTTGAGAATAAATCATGACTGAGAAAAATCATGACCAAAATAAACTTCGGCCGTGAAAAACTGGAATTTTCAGTTTTAAGCGTTTTTACTCAGCCGTAACCTTAGCCTATACCTGCACCGCATTTCTAAGACGATTTGAGTTTTCAACTTATTAGAAAAAGTCAACATAATTTTCCCTCCTCCATTGACCAAAAATCATCCCTTGATTTTATAAGTCATTCCTTGATTTTTAGGCTTACGGTTTGATGTCTAAAAGACATTTAATACCAACCGACACTAGACTGAGCCCAGTCTAGACATTATAAATCATTTTAAATCATTTATATCATATTAGAAAAGTAATATTTTACTTTTCTCAATTTTACGCAATATTCGTACATTTTACGTATTACGCGTTTTAGACCCGTGTTTCCAGTTTTAGCAGGGTTTTACCACCCAAATGGAACCTACCACCCATTTTATATTTTATTATGGGACATATGGACATGTCTAACAATACTTTAAAATTCCATAATTTTACGACACCCGGTTTTACGTTTTGAGGCTTAATCATTTACGATTGGCATTTCCCGGAGTTAAAACTCATCCAATACTTGGATAATATCATCCAAGACCAACTCATCCCTTCCTATCCACTCCAAACTGACTTAGAGGGGGGGGGGGGGGAGTCACCCTTTAGGTGTCTTGATCTCCTTCCTTGTGCCTTAGATTGCATACAAGTGTTAAACTTGGTGATCAAGGGTTGACAAGTCAACACAAGTAACCTCCTTAAGACCCTATAAAAGCCCCCTCCCCTCCCTTTGTGCTGTGCACCTCCAACCCCAAAACCCTTCCATCCTTAGCTTATTTCCTTCCAAATTCTAGCAAGGTTCAAGTGCTTCTTCAAGGTAGAAACCCTAGTTTGATCATAGGTTACCAAAACTCTTCCATAACCCTAATATACTTGGTGATTTCTCTTGAGTTTAAATCCACTCAATTCACCTCAACTTTCATTACATCTCTTTCAAGAATACCAAGGGTAGAAAGATTGCATGAAGTGAAAAAGGGTTGAAGCAAGTCTATCAAAGTCCATTTCCTTACTTGTTACTTCCTTTCTTTATTAGAAAGCCAAAAGTTGTAAGCCTAAACCTAACATGTTTCTTGTTTATTAATCATGTTCATATCATTTACATGTTATTCTTGCTATATTATGTCTTGTTGTTATGTCCATGATGTATAAAAGTGAGCAAAACAAGTTATTGTTATTGATTGTTAAAACAAGTTATTAAAACAAGTAAACTAGTGATTTTCTTGGAAAGACCTGATTAAAATGGTAAAAATATGATATTGGATTATTACATATTGTAGTAGAGGACATAACAAGGAAACCGTAGCAATTTGAACCACCTAAAACGAGTATACGAGTCAAAAGTTATGACGATTTGAAGTTACCAAAACTTTGCGGCAAAGCTGCCAAATACTTTCTGTTACAGAAACATTAAACACGCAAAAAGAGGCATTTCTGGTCCGATTCATGAAAAAGTTAAAACACGAAAGTTGTCCGGAATCACGTTTTCGTTCAAGAACAAAGAGGCTCGAGCCTTGAAAACTCTTTCTGAGTGAGATATTTCTCAGTTTCTTAACAGCTATTTACATATATACAAGTCACTATATTATGGTTATACTTTAAAAGGATCAAGAGGTCTTATGACCTATAATCAAGACCACCACTATGGCTAGAGCCAAGGTTGTGTCTCATGACCTTGGAACAAGGACCAAAGGTCATGGCTAGGCCATGACGAAATGACCATACCAACTTACATAGGCGTAAACATGAAACAATGAATTAGGCGATAACTTGAACAAGCAATTTGGATCTACTTCACTTAAAAAGGAACCATGAGATATTACAAGGAAAAATGGTCATAC
This sequence comes from Artemisia argyi, assembly GCA_030686995.1. NCBI lineage: Eukaryota > Viridiplantae > Streptophyta > Magnoliopsida > Asterales > Asteraceae > Artemisia > Artemisia argyi. Next base: position 193,232,701 of record CM060683.1, on the reverse strand, counting down.
AAGACTTATGAAACTTCCCCTAATAACAATCTTCATGTACTAATAAACTTTCCTAAGTTTATTCAAATATCGGACATGTAACTTTTCGGATCGAAACTTATATCTATATATTTTATCAACTACTACAATAGTAGGGAGCCTCATGTGAGGAGTTCATTATGTAAGCCGTCGAGATGAGTTGTGGATTTACGAATTAAAGTGTCCTGGCTCCTCGAACGCTTACTAACATGACTTCTGAATTATGTCGGCCCGAACGGTAGTAAACGATATACCAAAACATACATGTTTCATGAATCTTTCTTTCAAAGACTTATACTATACATCATACCACATCATGGACTAAATGCAAGATATATATATAGGCACTCCGTTATATTCTTTACACAAATCCTAAGTCGCAACATTCTATTATAGGTTGCTCGTAGAAACCTTCGCGATTCGACCATCACGTTCACTACTCACTATATAACTTAAGGTGAGTTCGTAGCCCCACTTTCTATTGTTTAACTATTTTACAAACCCATGGGGGGAATACATGCTATTATTTTTCTACTCGAACACAATGCTTTCTACTGTATGCTACCCGACTATGTTTTATTGTCACTAAGTAACGATTGCCATGTTCGAAGTCCCTATATCCTGAACCATTAGTCACTACCTTTAGTGAGCGCGAATATTGTGAATAGATCTATTGGGATTGACGGATCCCATTTGTGTTGAACAACGATGAGTTCACACAAATGCACTATATTTGAGATTTAGCGGTATAATGGCAAAAGTACCTTGATAGGGTTTCTATAATGCCAATTTTGTTGGTTCGATGTTAATGTTTTGGTTGCATGAGCTTAGTGAAATAAATAACGATTTTGTTTTCTAACTATGAGTGTGAGTCTATAGCTCACACTACGACATATTGTGTTCAAATGATTTAACTAAACTCTACGAATTCCACTCAACCTTTGTGTTGACCTCTCAAGCATGTATTTCAGGTTCATGACGATCAAGGATGGTACGGAAGGGCACGGATACTCAAGAGGGCTATAAATTTTATTATCATTCAAAACTCATTTAATTTGTAAACATGGAACCATCTGGGACCTCATTTTGTAATCTATGATATTTATACAATTTGAATGATAAATCTTTTAAAACGACTCAATTGGAGTTCGTTTTCTATTATTGTGTCTATTGTGCCGTCAAGTAACACCCAGTTCGAATTCCGCTGCAACCATGAATTGGGGGTGTTACAGTCAGGAACTAATTCCTGACGGCGTCATGTGTAAAATTCTGGAAATATTGCTAGTTTTGTTTTTCTAACGGAGTTTTGAAGTTTTTATTAATTCTTTAGTTTTATAAACTCCAGGAAATCTGCAAACATTCATTCCACAAGCATTATATCCCTTTAATTCCTAGAAAGCAATTTAAGATATCTATGTTATTTTTCTAGGATTTATTAGTATATATAGATTGCCGCCGATTTTACGCGAGGTTGCTTTGTTTGTTTTCTCAGGTTTAACAGGTTATGTATGACAAGAAGATGATTTATTTTTCTGGAAGGGAAGCTTTGAATGTTCATTTTCTTGGAGGAAGATCTAACCTTGTTACCACTCTATCCACATCGAAAGAATCAGGGGAGTATTTGCTTTCATTCTTTTACCTATTTCACTTTTACATTCTTTAATTGAACATTGGGGACAATGTTCATCTTAAGTGTAAGGGGAGGGTAAAATGATGATACCTTATAGGATATACTTGCACTTGAGTTTGTTTGTTTGATGGTAGGTGTGTAATAAATCTAAGAGAAATACTTGTTAGTGTAATTTTAGCGCCAAATTTAAAATTTTTTACAACATTTAGGAGTGAAACTTTAGCCTTAGCAAGCATCTCATGGATAGAAGTTGTATGACTAGCACAAAACCGTACCATTCAGAAAAATTTTCCACCCAAATATGTGAGGTTCGCCTTTAGATTTGATAGGAAAAGCATTCATTATTAGTGCTTATGTGTGTACTGGTAGCATTTAGATTCTAGAACTTGCGTTAGTGATGCATCCCGAGACTGCTAGTGAGACTACATTCGTGTAGTAGGATTTACTACATGATAAGAGGCATTAGGATCACCTTTGTGTTAAACCCGTATTATAATTACTTGACCACTTAAGTCACATTACTTGGCTAGTAAAGTCAATTGATTTTTCCCACACCTTAGCGTTGTACTCATTTTTAGTACACGAAACCCCTAGTACACCCCTCCGAGCCTATCTTTTTGTTTCTAACTTTAAGCATCTTACTTAAAGGAAGAATTTGTTACAACCCACTTAAATGTACACCCAAATTGCCTTAGCCTTTCGTGTATGCACTCATCTTTAGTGCATTATTGTTACATGTTAAACCCTTAGTTAATTATCTAATTGATTACATTGTTGCTAAGTCGAGTCATATCTTGTACATATTGTTTTGGGACTCATGGGACTCATGGGTAAAGAACTTGTTTTATGGAGTAATGGGGAAGAACATCAAATTATTACCCCCATATGTGCGTTAATCTTAAAAGTACTCCAAGTGTTTTGATTATCTTAATTTGAGTCATTAGATTAGCTTATTGTAAAGTATGTAAAGATTCAAGTGTAAGGGGAATGTACATTCCCTATGATGTATTATTTTGGATGGTAGGGTAAGAGTGTATGCAAAAAAAAAAAAAAAAAAAAACAAAGAAAAAAAAAATACGGACTACCATCCCGTTTCATTCTATGTTTATTTTTATGTTTTTTGTTATTTTTGATTTATTAGCTTAAGTCGAGTCTAGTCTTGGCTTAGCAACGCCATATGGTACATGTAATTAACCAAGATGATTAACTCGCCACCAGTAAATGTTACCTATATCCAACAAAACCGTGTATTCCATATCCCTACACCTAACGTTATAACCCTTTAAAAGACCTTTTTGATAGTTTATCCTAGGTGCTTACGTCAAGTGGTGGAGGTTTGATCATTTCCCAAGCCTATGGTAATCTATTTGCTATGACAGGTAGTGAGAGATGTTTTCCATTTCCTTATTGTGATATATACTTTATTACACCCGAGAGATGTGAGTATCTAAACACTATTTGTGAGGTGCTAGTGTATGACCTCCGTGCTTGTCTTTGGTCTTTAGTGGAACGATTATTTGTTGTAATTACTTTTATATTAGTGTTAAATGACCCCTAACTTGTATTTTGATTAGAATAAAAGCGCATTTGCTTGAGGACAAGCAAATCTCAAGTGTAAGGGTATTTGATGAGGCGAAAAATGAACCATTTTTAGGGGGTCATTTAAGCCCGAATTCGAATTTATTTGATCAAATATTGCCCTAAATCGTTCCTTTTGTCATTTTAGGTACTTTTGGAGTGAAATTCAGAAAAGGAAGCATTTTGGACGTTTTTGGAGTATAAAAGTGAAGAAAACGGCAAAATCTTAATTTTCCTTGCTGGGAACAATACCTGACGGCCACAAAACTCTACATGACGGCGTCAAGAGTAAAACAAGAATTGGAGAGGTGAAGACTCAGTGAAAACGTGACAGCGTCACTATAGGCCGTCACGGTTCAAGGATGGATGACGGCCCAGAGCTAAACATACACATGACGGCGTCAGATGTGGATCTAGGCAATCCGATTTTATTATGGGCGGCGAGTTGACGGCGTCAGATATTTCTTCTTGAAGCCGTCACCTTGTATTATCTATATATAGTTTTGCAATTTCCATTCATAAAAGTGTAACATTGAGGGTGTAACTTTGGAGAGAAACCCTAGTCCGAATTGTGCAGCTCTTTCAAGGATTTTTACCCTTTGAAACCTCTTATGTTTAATTGAGATAAGTACTCTTTCAATTCATTCAATATGTCTATGTGTTGTTTGAATATATCTTACGCTTGTCTTCAATTTAACATGCTAGGCTAGATTTCTTTTATGTTTGCTTAGATGTAGTGAAACCTAGATGTTGATTATGTGCTGATTGTTTGTTTATAGTTGTTACAGATGATTGTATTCGATGTTAGGCTTAAGAAAACTGGCAGACTTCCATTGGCAACATGCTTGAACGTCTTAGGAAACATGATCGGAAGTGTACTACGATATTAGGTTGTATTTAATGCGTAGGATAATTCTAATGATCCCATGTTAGGAGTTTTTAACGGCTCGACATGGAGTGAAGGAGGATCTTATAGAGTTAGGGAATATTGTACACGGCCCTACGACTAGTATTAAGGAATATGACCCGTCATCCATGCAATTGTAACAAATGATTAACCTTTAAAAGATATCTAGGGAGTAATGAAATCTAAGTAAACACAATTTACCTATCATTGTTCACACCAAATTAGTTTAATTAGATTTATTTTCATTTTTGTTATTTTATTTTGATTGCATCTATAGTTATTGGGTTAATTGACTAGCAACTAATTCCGCCCACTCCTTCAAAAACCGAGATTTTATTTGCTTTCATAAAAACATAAAAATACAAAAAGAATCATCCCTCACTTCTAGACCTAGTTTTTAGGCTTTCTAATCCTAGCGACACTATTCCTGAGTTGAACGATCAATCCCCTGGTACTTGTTACTATACTATACTACAACGATCAGGTACACTGCCTGGTGGGGGTTGTAAGCTTCTCGAGATCCCTCGAGAGGTAAAACCTGTTGAGATTCCCACGCATTAGTGTACACAGATGTAGGATTGGATTTGGAGGATTGAGATAAACAGTTTTGCCAACGAAACACAACAAAACATACGCACCCTTTGTGGGTTGCTGAGGAGCTGAGAACAAAAGCAATGAGTACTCTCTAGACACTTGTGGGTGTCTCGTGAACCAGACCAGCAAAGCAATACAAACCCCTTGGGGTTGTTATCCAGGTCGACACAAGAACACACAACCCAGATTTTTAACTTCTGTTTATGAGTCAAAAGGGGTAGCACAAAACAAGACTTTATCACATGCATTCTGTCGACTTAGCCGGCACCAAAGTAGCAAACAAAAAGCAAAACCAAAAGGAACAACCTACGTGGGTTAAGAGCCTCGACAACAAGGTAAAGAAGAAAGGAGATACCAACATCATCCTTCCAAGTTTGACTAAATTCGTACCACTGTGGTTCGACCACAGTGGGTTTCGACCCACACCGAGACTAAGCACGACAACAACTAACCAGCTAAGTTATAACGTGTACTAACCAACCTACATAGGTACTTCCAAAAGCCAAATATTACCAAATCTTCTTAAAGTGAAGATATGAAATTTGCTTATAAGGTTTAAAGGGATGACAAGACTGACAAGCTTATCTGTCGAACTTATTTTAAAACATCAACATAAGCATACCACACAAGAATCAAGCGAACCACAACAACTAAAGAAATATTTAGTCATAGATCAGTATCAAGATAAATAGAATAGAACTCCAACGCAAGTTTTACAATGAAACATCATATTCATTTACCAACAATTCAAGAACATAATCAAGTGTAAAAAAATCAAGAATCCTTACAACAATGAAGAGTCGTTCGGAGAGGAAAAACAACGAGATCACTATGAATTCAACCAAGCCGAATCCAAACAGGAACCACCAATAAACCCTTTGTGATTTTTGATAAGAGTGGTGTCTCCCCTGTGGATTGGTGGTGGTTTATAAATGAAACAAAATGGCTACTTTGACTCACTCTTTATTTAGATCGCAGTGGTGCTATCCTTTTAGAGGAGGAGTAGTTATCACTTCTTTGATAATAAAGTGGATCCGTGACTCTTCATGGGAAGATGAGAAGTTTGGAAAATAATAATTCGATTCTGGTGTCTTTTTCTTCTTGTTGTCTTGCGTGGGATTGAGGTGGAGTAGCAAATATCACCAAAAAGGGGTGTCGATGGTTTTGAGGATGGAGGAGGAGGAGGGAGGCGTACAATATGAAGAAAGAGGAAGGAAATAATTATTTGTTTTTGGAAAAAAAATAATAATAAAAAGGAATGGTGGGGTTAAAGAAAAAAAAAGAAGAGTGTGTTTATTATTATCATATCGTGTATTTCGTGTCCCGTTGCGCTAAAGTGTAAATGTAGTCTTCCGGTTGGGTATAAATGTGAAAAATACAATTCTAGAAATGTTTTAATAAGAACGAAATTACTGACTCCAAAATTATGCCATTACTAAGGTAGTGTCGGTACGTGTGTTGTGTTGTTACCCGATACGAGTAGTTAAAAGTGATATGCAAATGACTATGAGACTTCAATGATAAATTGTTTTGAGTTTTCAGGTTGAGTAAGGACCTGGAAAAATGCTGGTCGTTATAGTCTACCCCCGTTAAGTGAATTTTGCCCTTAAAATTCAGCTGGTACTATTGTCAAACAGGTGTGGGTACTTATGTCTTATCTGATCTTCTCGTTCCCAAGTAAACTCAGGTCCACGCTTCGAGTCCCAACGGACTTTAACTATTGGTATCTTTCTACGCTTCAACTTCTTGACCTCACGCTCTACAGTCTCAACAGGTTTTTCCACAAAGTGTAACTTGGGATCTATTTGAATCTCTTCAAATGGTATGTGTAAGGTCTGATCAGCAAGGCACTTTTTAAGGTTTGATACGTGACATGTATCATGAATGTTACTTAGCTCTTGAGGTAGCCTCAGTCTGTAAGCTACTGGACCGATTCTTTCAGTGATCTCGAAAGGTCCTACATACCTGGGTGCTAGCTTGCCCTTCTTACCAAATCGTACAACACCCTTCCAAGGTGATACCTTAAGTAATACATGATCACCAACAGTAAATTCCAGAGGTCTCCGTCTATTGTCGGCATAACTCTTCTAACGGCTACATGCAATCTTGAGTCTATCCTTGATTTGAATGATCTTCTCGGTGGTCTCTAACACTATTTCAGGTCCTATCATTTGGCTTTCTCTGGCTTCTGCCCAAGAAATGGGCGAACGACACTTCCGCCCAAAAGTGATTTGAATGGTGCCATTTTTATGCTAGCATGGTAACTGTTGTTGTAGGAGAACTCGACCAAGGGAAGGTGAGTATCCCAATTACCACCGAAATCTATGGCACACGCCCTGAGCATGTCCTCTAAGGTCTGTATGGTATGCTCACTTTGACCGTCGGTCTGTGGATGGTAAGCAGTACTCATATCTAAGTGCGTTCCTAGTGACTTTTGCAATGATTGCCAAAAGTTTGACATGAAACGGCTATCACGGTTAGATATGATCGATATAGGCACACCGTGTCTCGCTACTATCTCATTGATGTAGAGTCTTGCCAACTTGTCCATCTTGTAATCCTCTCAGATTGGTAAGAAATGTGCAGACTTAGTCAATCTGTTTACGATGACCCAGATTGTATCGTACCCACTACTAGTCCTGGGTAACTTTGTAACGAAGTCCATGGTTATCTTTTCCCACTTCCATTCAGGGATTTCTGGTTTTTGTAACAAACCAGATGGTTTCTGGTATTGAGCCTTCACCTTCAAGCAAGTCAGGCACTTGCTAACGTAGTAAGCTATGTCTTTCTTCATCCCAGGCCACCAATACAATTCTCTAAGGTTGTAGTACATCTTATCTGCTCCTGGGTGAATGGAGTACCTCGTCGTATGTGCTTCATCCATGATTAGGGTTCTCACACCACCAGCTAACGGTACCCAGATTCAGTCTACAAAGTACAGTCCACCGTCGTACTTTTTATGCAATTGTTTATCTACACCTCGCATCTTCTCTGTGGGTGCATCCATATTCATAGTTTCCTCCCTTTGAGCTGCTAGTATCTTATCCTTGATACCCGAATGTATGGTTATACTCATGGCTTTTATTTTCTGAGGCCTGAGTCTTTCTTTCCTACTCAAAGCATCAGCTACAACGTTCGCCTTACCAGGGTAGTAGCGAATCTCGCAGTCATAATTACTAAAGAGTTCAATCCATCTCCTCTAGCGCATATTCAGCTCTTTTTGTTTGAAGATATGTTGGAGAGTCTTGTGATCAGTATAGATAATACTTTTCATCCCATACAAGTAATGTCGCCATATCTTGAGAGCGAACACTACAGCACCTAGCTCCAGATCATGGGTGGTATAGTTTTTCTCATGGATCTTCAGCTATCGGGATGCATAGGCAATCACTTTACCCCTTTACATTAATACGCACCCAAGACCTTGACATGATGCATTACAATACACTAAGAAATCTTTTGGTCCATCGGGGAGAGCTAGAATTGGAGCGTTGCATAGATTGTTTTTCAAGGTTTGAAAGGCTTCTTTTTGTTCCTCGCCCCATTCGTACTTCTTATTCTTTTGAGTCAACAAAGTAAGAGGTTTGGCAATTTTAGAGAAGTTTGCGATGAATCGCCGGTAGTGGCCTGCAAGTCCTAAGAATGAGCGGACTTCTGTTGGGGACTTAGGGGCTTCCCAATTCTTCACAGCTTCGATCTTGCTGGGATCCACATGAATACCATTTTTATTAACCACATGTCCAAGGAATTGGACTTCCTGTTGCCAGAATTCACACTTCGAAAATTTGGCATATAGCTTTTCCCTCTTGAGTAACTCTAGGATTAACTTGAGATGCATTTCGTGTTTCTCTTTTGTTTTGGAGTAGATCAAAATGTCATCGATGAATACAATAACAAATTTATCTAGGTATGGCCTGCATACTCGGTTCATTAAGTCCATGAAAACCGCAGGCGCATTTGTCAGTCCAAAAGGCATAACCATAAACTCAAAATGACCATATCGAGTTCTAAACGCGGTCTTTGGGATGTCCTCTTCGTGTACTCGTAACTGATGGTAGCCGGAACGCAGATCTATCTTGGAAAAGTATCGTGAACCTTGTAGTTGGTCAAATAAGTCGTCAATTCTTGGGAGAGGGTAACGGTTCTTAATGGTTAGTTTATTTAGCTCCCGGTAGTCAATGCACATTCTAAAAGAACAATCCTTCTTCTTGACGAACAATACTGGTGCTCCCCATGGCGAAGAACTAGGTCGGATGAAACCCTTGTCTTGGAGTTCCTTGAGTTTATTAGACAACTCCTCCATTTTAGTGGGTGCCAAGCGGTAGGGAGACTTAGCAACTGGCATTGCCCCAGGAATTAGGTCTATGCGAAACTCAACCTCTCGTGTAGGGGGTAATCCGGATAAGTCATCAGGGAATACCTCTGGGAAGTTTCGAACGACTGGAATTTCTTCTAGTTTCTGCTCGTCTACTTTCATGCTCATGAGGTTCTTTGCTCTTTCTTCAAGTCGTTCTCCATAGACCTTAAGTAATTCACCGTTTGGTAGTGGTATTCGGACCATCTTCTCGTGGCACACTATTTCAGCCTTATGCCTGGACAACCAATCCATCCCTACAATCACGTCGAAGCTTCCGTGTCCGAATGGTATCAAGTCGATGCTAAAGGTGTAGCCTTCTAACTCTAGTTTGCACCCACGAACAATCTTATTTGTTTCTACCTTTTGACCACTTGCTATTTCAATTTCGTAACTAAAGCCTAGTCTACTGGGTTCCATATTTAACAAAGGCATGAATTTTGTGGAGACAAAACTATAATCAGCACCAGAATCAAATAGCATAGTAGCATAGTGGTCATTTAAAGAGAACGTACCCGTCACTATGTTCGGGTCCTGGCTTGCTTCTTCAGTGTTCATCACAAATACCCGACCACGAGCTGGGTTACCATTATTACCACGGTTAGCATTGTTTCCACCAATTGCTAAAGCCTGGTTCTGGTTGTTCTGCACTTGCCCTCATGTCCCATTCAACCTAGGACAAGCATTCCAAAGATGATTCGGGTTTCCACATTCATAACACGCCCTTGGGTTAACGGTATTAACTGGTGTCACTTGTTTAGCCACTACCTTACAATCCTTTGCTATATGGCCACCTCGTTTGCAATTGAAACACACCTGGCATGGTTTTGTCTCCGGGTGATGGTAGTTACATTTCTCACACTTAGGGTAAGAGCCTGCATATCCTCCCTTGCCCGAGGTTGTTGCCACAAATCCCTTTCCCCATTTCACCTTCTTATTGTCACACTTTACACCACCTTGCTTTCTTGGCTCGCTCACGGCCTTTCTCTTATCACCACTTTTAGACGATGTCCCGTTTCTAACCATCTCATCTGTTAAGGCTGCAGATTTCAGTATTGCACTTTGGATAGTAGCAGGCTCAGTCGCTTTCACCATCCCGCGAATTTCAGGGACCAACCCATATATGTACCTTTCAATTCTCTTGGATTCAGGAGTGACCATATGAGGTACTAGTCTAGCGAGCTCATGGAACCTATCCGTATAAGCCGTATGATCAGTTCCTACCATGGTATAGTGGTAGAACTCATGTTCCAGTTTCTACATCTCATTATCTGGACAGTACTCTTCCTTTAACAATGCCTTAAAGTCATCCTAACTCATTCCCAAGGCAGCTTCCCTGCCCCTAGCCTGAATTTGCGTGTTCCACCAAGTCAACGCTTTTCCAGTCAATGAACAGGCAGCAAACTTCACCTTCTTATGGTCCGCACACTCACTTATGTCAATCACTGACTCCATCTTCTCTACCCATCGAGTATAAGCTATCACACCTCCATTGCCATCAAAATCCACCGGTTTGCATGCGGTGAATTCCTTGTAGTTACATCCCCTGTTACCGTTGTTATGGTTCCTATCATTGACGTGATCACTTGCGCCGTTGTTGTCCGCTTGGTTATTCCCACTCACGTTGTTTCCTTGGTTACTCATATGGTCGCCAACTTGGGTGACAATAGTGGGTAGTAATTCACGAAGTTGTTGAGCGATAATGGTAGCAACATCAGGAGTCTCATTGCCGGTATCGTCGCTTCCCGTGCCACGACCTCCTGCCCTACCTCCTCGTCCACCAGTCCTTCCACCCCTCGATGGTGAAACACCACGGTTAACTCGAGACGACTTTCTTGGAGGCATGACTCTACAAGGTAGGACATGGGTAAACGTTAGATAGGAGATAGGTAAGATAGGTCGGTATACGTGTCGTGCTACTATACTTAACTTCGTATATGACAATCCATGAGTTTGATAAGTCCATGCCACATCATGTTATCGTAAAAACTTTGGCTAGGCGTTTTTAAGATAGTACCATGCGGCATTTACTTATAATCATCACTTCGTGTCATACTACACGCATAAATGCACACGCAATTCCTATTTATGCAAACTATATAAAGGTTCTTAGGTTATAGTCTAGGTCAAACCACATAATTCTCTATAACCTGGCTCTGATGCCAATCTGTCACACCCCAAAAATGGCGTAGCGGAATGTCATTTATTGGGTGTGACTTCAAGATCAAGAACAGATGGTGTCATAATAGAGAAATACTAAATGCATAACATCACAATGCAAGTCAAAGTTACAATGATCCCATACTACGGGGGAATACAAGTCTTACTACATAAGTTGACAATAATCAAGTCTTAAAGGGTCATTTCCAAATGCATAACTCCTCGTGAATACAACCCGGTAGAGTCTCGTCTTATGTCTGCTAAGCCAGGCCAATACTCAACCTTCTAAAGCAACTTCATTCTTAACACCTGAAAATGGATACTCGAAAACGTCAACATAAAGTTGGTGAGCTCGTAGGTTTGAAATTAACCACGAAGCTGTGACATAAGTCATGTAGGACAATAGTGAGCAAGATATACGAATATATGCATTTAAAAAGGAAACACAGTGCTAGCGACAACTGAACCTACCAATGATGTTACACACATGTTACCAATAGCGGGGAGCTACCCCAGATAATCCATTTGTTTCCTCTCCAACCGGAGTTAAACAGTTGCGCATACATGAAACACATATTTATCATCACAATGGGTCACATATTGCAATCAAACACACATATTGTCCAAAAACATGTAAACATTGTATCACAGCATGAAAGCAGTTAAAACACCAATTGAGTACCATTTCCCCCAAGGAAAAACATTATGGAAAAGGGGCTACGAAAACTCACCTCAGTAAAGCAGTCTGAATAGAGTAAAGTCAAATAGTAATAGTAGGTGTCACCGACACGCGACCTAGATTAGTACAGCAAGTTTAGTTCACAATTTAAGTTTAAGACTCAACGAAGTTTAATTTAGCTCAAAAGTTTTAGAGTTTTGTGTTACTATTATTTGTGTGGCAGCATTTAAGTTTGAAAATAGTTTAAGAAATGTTTTAGGCGTATTGGCTCTTGGAAGTGCATATGTAAATTGACAATGAACAAATATCAAAGGCATATCTATATTTGGTTCGACAATGACCGAAAGACGAGACACACGAGGAGTAACGATAAGCGAGGTTAGGTTATGAGACGTTGTTTAAAAGATATATGTATTTGTAAAGAAACAAAAGTGTGTAAAAACTAATATGGTTTTATTAAAAGAGTTTGTATTTAAAACTTACTTATAAGTTATAAGTGTAAGAATTTTAGAAAGTCGGGCATGACCCGAGTATAAGTTTTAGTAAACATCTATTTTTACAATTTATATAACTCATTTAAATTTTTATAAAACATATCATATTTATATTAGTTACTTAGGAGATGTTCAAACTTACTAGTTTAGTTTTGGTTCGTTTTTATGGGTTGCAAGTGTATAAAAGAGGTTGTGGTTGTAGTAGTTAAGTAATTATAATACCCCGAGTTGTATCGTACATTTTTATAACTTGTTGTGATTTATGTTTGCGAACTCGTTGTCGAGTAAATGAGACGAGTCGGTAATTGAGTCGTGTACAAATGTATTGCAAGTATTTCGACATGTTGTCGGATTTTGACCAAGCGGCAAACAATGAAATTGGTATGAGTTCTCTCGGCTGTTGGCCCATAAGAACATACACAGACTTAGGTGTAATGGGTTGTGGTCCAATGTAAATCAAACACACACTCTTTTGATTATTTGGGCTGCTTGCCCAACAGATCCAAACCTAAACACATATTAGTAACACAAACATGTTTTCAATGGGTATACACAGATGTAGGTTTGGATTTGGAGGATTGAGATAAATAGTTTTGCCAACGAAACACAACAAAACATACGCACCCTTTTTGGGTGTCTCGGAGCTGAGAAAAAAAGCAATGAGTACTCTCTACACCCTTGTGGGTGTCTCGTGAACCAGACTAGTGAAGCAATACAAACCCCCTTGGGGTTGTTATCTAGGTCGACACAAGAACACACAACCCAGATTTTTAACTTCCTTTTATGAGTCAAAAGGGGTAGCACAAAACAAGACTTTATCACATGCATTCCGTCGACTTAGCCAGCACCAAAGTAGCAAACAAAAAGCAAAACCAAAAGGAACACCCTACGTGGGTTAAGAGCCTCGACAACAAGGTAAAGAAGAAAGGCGATACCAACATCATCCTCCAAGTTTGACTAAATTCGTACCACTGTGGTTTGACCATAGTGGGTTTTGACCTACACCGAGACTAAGCACGACAACAACTAACCAGCTAAGTTATAACGTGTACTAACCAACCTACATAGTTACTTCCAAAAGCCAAATATTACCAATTCTTTTTAAAGTCAAGATATGAAATTAGCTTGTAAGGTTTAAAGGGATGACAAGACTGACAAGCTTATCTGTCGAACTTATTTTAAAACATCAACATAAGCATACCACACAAGAATCAAGCGAACCACAACAACTAAAGAAATATTTAGTCATAGATCAGTATCAAGATAAATAGAATAGAACTCCAACGCAAGTTTTACAATGAAACATCATATTCATTTACCAACAATTCAAGAACATAATCAAGTGTAAAAAAATCAAGAATCCTTAAAACAATGAAGAGTCGTTCGGAAAGGAAAAACAAAGAGATCACTACGAATCCAACCAAGCCGAATCCAAACAGGAACCACCAATAAACCCTTTGTGATTTTTGATAAGAGTGGTGTCTCCCCTGTGGATTGGTGGTGGTTTATAAAGGAAACAAAATGGCTACTTTGACTCACTCTTTATTTACATTGACAGTGGTGCTATCCTTTTAGAGGAGGAGTAGTTATCACTTCTTTGATAATAAAGTGGATCCGTGACTCTTCATGGGAAGATGAGAAGTTTGGAAAATGATAGTTCGATTCTGGTGTCTTTTTCTTCTTGTTGTCTTGCGTGGGATCGAGGTGGAGTAGCAAATATCACCAAAATGGGGTGGCGATGGTTTTGAGGATTGAGGAGGATGAGGGAGGCGTACCATATGAAGAAAGAAGAAGGAAATAATTATTTGTTTTTGGAAAAATGTAGGGATCTATACCTTGATAGATCACGAGCCAATAGATCGTTAGCCAACTAATGTAATCACTAGTAAGACTAAGTTAGACAATCTCTGTGAGCTTGTAATTATTGCGGAATATAAAAACAAACTTATACTAAACTTGATCCTCTATGGATCGATAAACTTTTACTAATAATGTTAATGAAACTCGTAACCATTACAATGACCTAGGGTTCCTTATATACTAGTGGAAACCCTAACCTTTCTTACAAGAAACGAATAATGAAAAACTAATAAAAGATATTCTACATATCTTGTCCTAAAATACATAAGTTATATCCACGGTTAAACTCTATCCGTAGGATCTCTATATATCCGCAGGAACCAGTCATCAGCAGAAAGTCACTAAGCCTTCCGCAGGAACCTGTCAGCAGTATCAATCAGTAGTATCTTCAATAATTCCTTACAATCCTCCCCTAATCTTGAATTTGACACAGTTAAGTTCAAGATTTCTTGATAGATCGCCAATAGCACAAACCAGAGGATTGAGAATAAACATCAGCAGCAAAGAATCTTCATAAGTAGAATCTCTATGATCAGTAAACAATTGAAAAGCACCATTCTTTGCAGCAACACAAGACTAAATGTACATCAAAACATATAAGTTTCATACTATTCTCATCACATCTAGGTGTGTTAACTCCTGTGAGAGGTGAATCATTGAAAATAATGGATTTGATATCTCTTTACCAATAGCCATCACTACAGGAGTAGCCAAGTTTCAAAGGTACACTGATAACCACATGATTTTTAGCAAATCATCAGCTATAAACGGATTTGATATGTCTTTACCTGTAGCCGTTTGCTCAGGACTAGTCAATTATTGATGAATAATCATCTTGGTCAATTGAATACCAAATATGGTTTTCCATTGCCTTTACCACAAGCCATATACATGTGGGCTAGCCAATTATTTGGAATCCATAAAGGAAAAATCCATGGTCAATTGACAACCATTTCAACTACTCAACAATAAAGCATGGGTGAGTTGAAAACCCTATGATTTTGAGCAAACCATTACAGCTATCAACAGATTTGATGAGTCTTTACCAAAGCTGTACCCTTTGGACTAGCCAACTTTTTGATGGAATAGTCAACATCAGGCAAGTTGATGACCACAAAGAGTGTGATAAGAATCAACACCAAACCTGCATACAACATACACAAACTATACAAATATGTTATTTTTTTTATACTAAACTAAAAGAAAATAAAAAATATACAACAAAAGACAATACCAAGACCAGCTCATTGCAGATATGAATCCATTTGAATGCCATGCTTGGTTGTCAGTTCCTTCTTAGTCAAGATACTTCTTCTGATGAACCTTACCAATTGTTCAGCAAGATGAAGATCATTTTCAGTCATACCCAAAGGAACAGATAGCTTTGTCTCCAGCATGAGATGCATTACTTCCTTTGTGATTGGGTAAAGAACATCAGCCCAGCAGTATAAGGTCTTACTAGTGGTTGTTACAATCATATGAACATTAGGAAGTGGAAAGAACTTCCAATAGTCAACCACCCATGTCTTTTGACCTTTCCATACTTGAAACCTTACACCAGAATCACCTTTATAAGAATCACACAGAATCTGCAAATCACCCATCAAATACATTCCAATGTCATCAGGGGAATGATTTTGATAGTACTTGGTAACCCAATCATAAAGTGAGAGAAGATCTTGCTTGTCCACCATATGTAAGATCTGGCTCAGAAACAAGAATGTCTTGGTAGTTCCATCTTGTCTAGTTATGACATTCACTTTTCCTTGACCAAGCTCAGAATCAACCAGTTCCCACTTCACAATTTTCTCCTATACAACAGGGTCTTGACCATCATCAGAAGCATAATCAAAGAAAGTAGTACTATCCTCTAAAGGAATATCTTTTGGAGCCTTCCTCTTGATAGCTTTAGTCTTTCTCCTAGTGCCAGTATTAACTGGAATAGAAGGACCATCAGCAGGTTCTTCTTTAGGCACTTGTGTGGAAGTATCAGCAGGAACATCTACAGAATCATCATCATCAGGTACTTCAATTGGAGTATCTTCTGAAGCATCATTGATAACATCATGTGGAGCTTCAGTGGTATCAGGATGAGATTCAGCAGTATCGTGATGAGAAGCAGCAGGAGTATCATCCATCTAAGCATCAGGAGCATCATCCTTCTGAGCATTAGGAGTATCATCCTTCTGAGGCAAGACTGAAGGAAGTTGCACATTCTCCTGACCACCATGAAAAGACCCAATAGACTCAGCAGGTTGAGCAGCAGTATCATGAAGCTTAGCTTTCTTAGCTTGAGGCTCATCTAAAAGTCTTCCTCTAAACTCCAAAACATCTTGAACATGTATACCAGAGGAATGAAGATTTGAAATGATCTTGTCATAGTAGAAGGTGAGCTGCTTATCTGAAAATCCCCAAACCTACTTTTGATTCCAGCCTGACCCAAACATAGAACATCCCTGATTCTTTACAAAATTCCTCATGTATTTCTTTATTTCTTGTTTAGTCCAAGGCCGTTCCCTTTGATACTTAGCTTTATTCTATGCCTCCTATTGTCTCTTCAATCTTCCTCTTTCAACCATCATCTAAACAAAAGCAGGATTATCAACTCCAAGCTCAGATTCACCCAAATTAGGCTTGGAAGCAGCCTGTTCAGCCAAATTCTCCCATTGTTCAGCAGTAAGATTCTTAGCTATTTCATCAAGTTCCTTTTGTCTTTCAGCAGGCAAGGTGGTAGTAAATTGAGGTCCCATCTTATCCAAATCATCTTGAATTTTCCTAGCTAATGCTTATGAGGCTTTTAAATCCAATTGAACTTTAGTAGCTGCTTCATCCTCTTGAGCTTGCAAACGTGCAGCAGAAATCTCACTAAGTTTTTCATTAGCAAGTTCCACCTTGGATTTCACTCTGGAAGGAATGTCTTGATCAATCAATATAGACTTTCCTTTGTCTGGCTTCTCAGAAGGAACAAAAGTCTTATCAGAAGAATCATGAGGAAGATCAGGTTGAATTTCCACTGATGGACTATGAGTACTCACTTCTGGCATAGTAGTAGGAAAAGATTCCTATCTATGAACATCAGCAGAAGTCTTCTTTCTAGGAGCATCAGCAGACTTCTTATCAGCAGAATGCTTTCTTCTGACATAAATGACTCTGGAGTCCTTTGGTACACTTGCATCAGTAGAATGAGCAACATCAGCAGTTGGAGCAACATCAGCAGTTGGAGCAACAGATGGTTCAGGCCTAGTGTCAGCATTCTTCTGAACACTCTCTAAAGTGGTAGCAGCAAGAAGTTCAAGGCCTTCCAAGTCAATGTTGTCAGATGCTTTAGTAGAGTCCTCATCTGAGTCATACACCACACCTTGTTTCTTCCTTTGCTTAAGCTTACCCTCCAACTTCTTAACTCTTCCAACTAGAGTCAGAACAGCATTGCTAAGGTTCTTTTTGGTGAAGTTCAAATCATTCTCCAATTTGTCCATTTTAGATACATACCTGTTCAACAAAGCAGATACAGAAGTGAGAGTAACAGGACCTTCAGCTCCACCAACAGGGATATCTGTGGTATTTGAAGCATCATTGGTCCTGTGGGTAGAATAATCTAAATTTACATCTACATCTACATGATCCTCAAAGTGAGGTCTCAAAGGACTGGGTGAAGGAAGTCTTGTAAATTGTGGTGAGTGTACAGGTTGGTCAAAGCCTAAATTCTCATTGAGCTCATGCTCAAGAGAATGGATATCCATTGGTGAATGTACAAGTGTGGGTAACCTTGGAGAGACTGGAGGCTGAACATCAGGAGCAACTGATGCATTTGCATCAGGAGCATCTTCAGTTCTTTCAGGAGAATCCTCTGGTTCTTGAGCATCAGGAGAATCCTGACCACCAACACCTACATCATCTGCTTCTCCATCAGGGGGATTGCCCACCGGGGCATAAGTAGCTGCATCAACAGCTACTCCATCAGGAGCATTGCCACCAGAAGTAAGGGTCTGTGTTCACCAGTAAATTTAAATTTCATTTGGGTAAAAAAAACTTTTTAGATAAACCCTTAATAGGAAAATGAGTAGGGTCAGTGGTCTGAATATCTAAAATGATTTGAAGAAACCTAGGATACAATAAATATTTAAGTTTGGTATCCTTAACATTTTCAAGCATAGCATTAAAGATATACCTAGAAAAGCTAAATGTTCTTCCCTGAGAGAGACACACAATGGCAAGAGCAATGTCTGTAGAGAATTGGTCCCATCCACCAGACTTAGAACCCATGCACTGAAGCAAAGTATGTGTCAAAAACCTCCATTTTGCACAAAACAGATTCTTGTACCATACTTTCCCATCACCACTATAGCCGGCAGCCTGAAGGCCTCTTAGTATCTCTGCTTTAGGCAAATCTGTCACCCCTCCTTCATCATCCAACTGAAGTTGAGTCCTAACCAATGACTCAGTAACCACATATTCTTCCCCATCTATGACAGCAACAATCTCTGTTGGTCCATCTTCAACAGTCCTTATTTGTACGGTTTCCCAAAATTGTACAACAAGAGATTCATGAATAACACTTGGATATTGGATCAGAGCATAACGAATCTTGGATCTTTGAAGAAACTCCATCATTCCCACATAATCTTCATCATTCTTACCATGACTAAGAAAGGCATGTTTGTTATGATCACCTTTGAAATGTAGTTCAGCCATTGATTAAGAATAATAAATTAGGGTTGGAAGTTCTGAAGAATATTGAAATGGTTTTTGAAACTTTATAGCAAGAGGAAATCAGTTAAATTAGGAGTGGGATATGTACGTCTTGGGTAATTATGGAAGTTACCAAACGTGGAATGAAACTGATATGAATTATTGGAAAGAAATCTTTGACCAATAATCAACTAAGGCAAATCCCAATTAGCTGACTCATCCGAAGAAACCAAATCAAACGGCTGAAATCAAATGGTCAATCTGCAGAAAATAGTTAAACTTTGACTATGGTCAACAGAACCATCAGCAGCATCAATCAGCAGAATCTACCCGTCAGTGGAAACCAAATATCGTTGAAAAATATCTCTTAATTCAAATTTCAAAGAACCCTTAAGTATCTCAAAACTACCTCACATTAATGGTAATAAAGACACGCGGTTGGGGGATCTTATAAATAAAGTCTAATTATCCCCAAATCACTCCACTTCAAATCAAATCCCTAGTTTTAATACCTCCAATCAACAGTACATCCATGGCTTCCAATCAACATATCATCAACCTTTCTTCTGACTCCTCTGACACATCAGACTCACTAACATCTCCACCACCACTCAATATGCCAACACGTCCTCGTGGTCTCACAAAGGAACAAGCCAAGAAGAAGAAACATGATGTCCCTGCTCCTAGTTCATCATCAGAAGATTTTCCACCATACCCTTCTGAAATCGATGATCCAGAGTACCAGAGAGAGATGGAGAGAAGATGGAATGCATTGGAGAGGGCAAACAGAGTTCCCAATCCTGAGGAGTCTCCCTTCATCTTCACTTCTTCTGATGAAGAGGATGATGATAATGATGCACTTTACAACCCTACAACCCCTGAGAAGCCTCAGTCCTCTCGTCCAAGAAAAAGAAAAGTAAATTCCCCATTGCCAATGACCAGAAAGGTTGTTTTAGGTTTGCCCTGTCCTCAATGGCAAGGACTCTTCAATATCAACAACAAGGGCAAGAAGAAGACTGTGGAAGGCAAGGGCAAGGGCAAGGGCAAAGTAGAATAGGAACTTTGTTGTTAATCTTTCAATTTCACTGTCTTGTATTGTACTTCTTAAAGAATCAATAAAAATTTGCCTTGTTAATTTTTACTTGTTTTAATTCTTCTGATAGATCAGCATTCCCCTGAATAAATTGATCTTGAATAAGTCATCAGCAGGAACACACTTAACAACAAAATAGATAGTATCAGCAGCATGTTGGTCAAACCATTGACTTTCATCCAAAGAATCCACTTAAGTGGACAACTTGCACAGTTTGTAATTGCTACTGACTCAACTACCTCCCATTTACTTACATTAACTCACATTAAACCCAAATCATGTCTTTATAAATAAGTCTTCAAGTCATAATCAACTCACCATCCCACAAATAACATATCCCAAAGTCTTTCTCACATTCAAAACATGAAGCCATCCCCCAAAGTCATTGAAATCTCTTCTGATTCATCAGATTCTACCTTTGACATACCTCAAATCCAAAGATCATACTATTACTTAGGTGAAGGTCCTTCAGAGTTTTGTCCATCTCCAACCTCATCAAAAGAAACCACTGAAGCCGAGGAAACACCAACTCCTCTAGCTATGGTTGTCCCTGATTTCACTCCTGTCACTGCATTCTTAACCAGTGAAATGGAAAGAGTATGTGCAGATATGAGAAGGATCTCTGTCCCTGAAGAGCCACAGTCCTCAAGAAGGAAGAAGGGTCCATTGAAGGTGGTCCTTGGTCTTGCAGCTCCCAAGCTCTGGAACAAGGACATGCAATCCAGAGGGGTCCACAAGAAAATGCCAGACCCAAAGGACTTGGGAAAAGGGAAGAGGAAGATGGAGTAGGGAGTTAAGGTTTAGGGATGTGGTGGTGGTTGTTTTGTTGTTGTTTTATGTATTTTGTGTTTCTTCTGATGACAGATCTTGATGTACCAAGCTTTCCACTGATGAATAAAATTTACTTTTATGTCTTTACATCTAATTCCACTGAATGTAGATCTTTGTATATCAGCATAAACAAGATCTGAAACCAAACATTCATACAAAACACAAAAGAACAACCAAAATAATATACAAAATTAGAAAGAAACCTGCAAAACAAAGTTAGTAAACATAATTCTAGAAAACATAATAATCGACATAAATACAACATGTACAATCCTCCCTTGAGGCATATGCCTCCCCTGAGGCTTATGCTTCCCCTCAAACATAGCATTCAAGGGTTAACCATCCCAATGTTGACAACTAGGTGATTAAACCTAGGTCCATCAAAAGCTTTTGTTAACAAATCAGCCACATTATCATCAGTGTGAATTTTAAGCACTTGAATTAGATGCTTCTCATTTGCATCTCTTATAAAATGGTGCCTAATTTCTATATGTTTAGTTCTCTGATGAAAAACAGGATTTTTAACAATAGAAATAGTACTTTGATTATCAATGTAGATTTTAGTGTTCATAAAGTTAAACCCATAATCCAACATCTGATTTTGAATCCAAAGTACCTGACCATAGCAATTGGCAGCAGCAACATATTCTGCTTCAGTAGTACAATTAGCCACTATGGTTTGTTTCTTGCACTGCCAAGAGATGAGTCTTCTACCAAGAAATTGACAACCTCCTGTTGTGGACTTCCTATCCAAATTAGCTCCAGCATAATCACTATCACTGTAAGCCTCCAACACAAATGGTGAATCCCTTGGGTACCAAAGGCCTAATTTGGGTTGGCCCTTGATGTACTTGAAAATTTTCTTCACAGCATTTAGGTGGGAAGTCAGTGGAGTGACTTGATGTCTTGAGCAAGCACTGACAGCAAAGGTAATGTCAGGCCTAGAAGCTGTTAGATACATGAGTGATCCAATCATGGACCTATAGAGATGAACATTCACAGCCTCATCTTGCTCATTTGGATTCATAAGCTTGGGTGGTTCATATGGAGTGGTAGCAGTCCTCAAAAGTTCAAAGTCAAACTTTTTCAAAATATCTTTTAACATACTTCTCCTGATGAATAAAGATCCCTTCAGGTTGTTGTTTGACTTGCAGCCCTAGGAAAAAGGTTAACTCCCCCATTGCACTCATTTGAAATTCACCTTTCATCAAATCTTCAAATTCCCTGCACCATGCTTCCTTTGTGGATCCAAAGATGATGTCATCCACATATACCTGTACTAGAATGATGTCCCTGGAGTTTTTCTTAATAAAGAGGATCTTATCAATAGCTCCCCTTCTGTATCCATGCTCCAAAAGAAATGTACACAATCTAGCATACCATGCTCTTGGTGCTTGGTGAAGTCCATAAAGTGCCTTGACAACTTTGTAAACCTTCTTAGGATGATGGGGGTCTTCAAAGCCCTGCGGTTGAGTAACATATACCTCCTCTTCAATTTTGCCATAGAGAAAGGCACTTTTGACATCCATCTGATAGACCTTAAACCCCATATATGAGGCAAAGGCTAAAAACAGTCTAATGGCCTCAACCCTAGCAACAGGTGCAAAGACTTCAGTGTAGTCAATCCCTTCTTCTTGTCTGAAACCTTGAGCCACCAATCTTGATTTATTTCTGACCACAATACCTTTGGCATCCCTCTTGCATTTTAAGATCCACTTGGACCCAATTGCAATTTTCCCTGCAGGCAGATCAACAAGTACCCAAACATCTTGATTCTTGAATTGTTGCATCTCTTCCTGCATAGCTTCAACCCAGCTAGGCTCACTCAAAGCCTGTTTAATGCTTGTGGGTTCAAATTGAGACAAGAAACAAGCAAATAAACAATGCTTCTGATATGTGTGGTTATCTCTCTTCTGAGTCGATACATAAGTCAAAAATGCACATTGCCCAAACTTGGTATTCTTAATGGCACTCCTGGTGAGTACCATAGCATTTGGATCACCAAGTATATTATCTTGTGGATGTATGGTGTTGATCCTTTTAGTTGCAACAGGATTAACATCAATTGAGGTATCAAGATTGGTTAGTTATCGGTATGATATGTAAGTTATAAGAATGGCTTGCCATTCTTCTATAGTGGTCGCTGTAAGTGTCCTAAGGGACTGAGGCGAGGGAATTCACCCTGTCTTTTGTACTTCAATGTTTTTTGGTTAATGTATTTTACCAGGGTGCAGGATTACTCCCCTTTACCCAAAAAAAATATTGGTTAAAGTAGGAGCAAAGTCTTCATCATAAGAAGTTGATTGAAAAATGCCTTCATTTTGCTCAACATTAGCAAGATCTGAAGGAATTGGAAACCTGCCATAAGGTTCATCCAAACTTGTGGAAGATTCAGTGGAAACAGGAACTGGAACTGCAGCAGAAATGCCTTCAGCAGAATCAACAGCTGCATCAGCTGATGCATCAACAGAACTAGGTTTTCTGCTTTCTTCAACAGCAGCTTGTTTTAAGAGGGCTTCAGTGTCTTGAGCAAATTCAAGACCAAGTCTTTTAGCTTCCTCAGCAGCTGCATGTTCTTGCTTTTTGAGTCTAGCAAGATCTTCTGCATAGGTTGAATTTTCCACATCATCAGCAGATTTGGCATCAGAGGCTTCTTTGTTAGGAGGATCTGCTATTTGAATTGGTAGAGTAGTTACAACAATAGTGGGTTCATCACATTCTGAATCACTGTCTGAATCATCCTGTAGGGTACCTGCATTGTTAGAAGATGACACTTGTTTACCTGCAGAAGGGTTAGTTTTGTATCTAGCATAACCCAAATAATCAGTAAGGTAATCAAGGTCAAAATACCATTCATGACCCTTGCCCTGAACATTTACATTATCCTCCAGAAATTTCAGGTTAAGAGTCTCTTCTATCTTCTTTGCAGCCAAATTATAGACCCTATAAGCCTTGCTATGAGCTGAGTAACCAACAATATATCCTTCAGCAGCTTTTGCTTCAAATTTTCCTAGATGATCACTTGTATTGAGAATGGTCACCTGACAGCCAAAAGGTTTCAAGTGTTCAATGGTAGGTTTCTTCCCTGTCAATAGCTCATAGGGTGTCTTATCATGAGGTCTAGTAATCAATACCCTATTCAATACATAACAAGCAGTGCCAACTGCTTCAGTCCAAAACATGGTGGGAAGTTTAGAGTCAGCAAGCATAGATCTTACAGCCTCTATAAGGGTTCTATTCTTCCTTTCAGCAACTCCATTCTGTTGTAGAGTCCTAGGAGTGCTATAGTCTCTTTTAATACCCTTTAAACCACAAAGCTCAATGAGATTAGCATTTTTGAACTCTGTCCCATTGTCACACCTTATACCTTTAATCTTCTTGTTAAGTTGGTTTTCAACTAGAGCCATAAATTCTTTGAGTGCCTGAAAGGTTTGATCTTTAGTCACCAAGAAAAATGTCCAGCTGAATCTGCTGAAAGCATCAGTGATCACCAAACAGAAGTACTTATGATCAATACTCCTGATGGATGTTGGACCAAAAAGATCCATGTGAAGCAGCTGCAATGGTTCTGAGATTGTGCTCACTACAGTAATGGCTTTATAAGAAGCCTTGTGTTGCTTACCCTTGTTACAAGCCACACAATTATGCTCATTGGTGAAGATCTTGGAAGGAAGTCCATGAACAAGTCCATCTTTAGCAAGTTTGTTGATGACTTTAAAATTAACACGTGCCATCCTCCTATGCCATTTTGTAGATTCATCCAAGGATGCTTTAGCCACCAAGCATGTTAGATCACCTTCTGGCTTGACATCATTCAAGTCAAATGTATACAGATTATGATTTCTTGGAGCCTTTAGCAATACATGATTGTCATCAGGTATTTTGAATTCAGTTGACAGAATGAAACAACCTTCTTCAGTGAAGAGCACAGGAAGATTTTTGTCACATAGTTGTGAGACTGAGAATAAATTGAATCCTTGAAGCTCCTTCACATAGTAGGCATTCTCAAAATCCACCTTTGGAGTTCTAATGGTTCCTTTGCCAGTGATCCTTCCTATACCACTTCCAAACCTCACTATGCCACCATTAATAGGCACAAAGTCATGCAGCTTCTCTTGGTTACCAGACATGTTTCTTGAACAGCCACTATCAACAATACCTAAGTCTTTATTAAGAAGAGGATGTTCCTACAACAAAGAAAGTTAATATACAACAAAAAAATTATGTTAATAGACTTAAGTCATGAAAGACTTGAGCCTGCCTTGTGGATCATTATGATGAACCCAAGAAGCTGAGTTTGATCCACAATTGTTCCTGGAGTCCCTGTAGTTAAATGGTCTTTTGTATGTCCAAGAACAATCTGCTGAGGACTTTTCAGCAGAATCCCAATTACCCCTTCCCATAAACATGTGGTCAGTATTTTCATACCAATGATTAATACCATAAAAAGGTTGTGACCCATATCTATTTCTATTGGTATATCTATTATGAAAACCAGACCTATCAGAAGGAACAGTCCAATCAACCGGAGTGGAATACATTCTGCTGACATGATACTTTGCCTGTGGAACTAATGAGGGTTTGGTACAGGTTTTAGTCCACTTTTGTCTAGGTCTATTATTAACAACAGAAACACCCATCCTCTTCTCATGGAAATCACAATCCTTAATTAAATGCAATTTGCTACCACAAACAGAACACTTCTTCTTCTTACAAGATTTATTAAATCCAAAAGATGTCTAATTAAACATAGAATTATTCAAAGAAACACCAGAACTAGAATTGTTTTGTAAACACTGAAAAGAATTGTTTTCATAAGAAGTAAATAACAAGTCTTCAAAAGAGGCTGTCTTAGAAAGAACTTCATCAGCAGCAACTTCAGAATCCACAGACTTGTAAGATGACTTGTCAGAATTCTTTATTGAGGACTTGGGTGAGTCTGACTTGGTCTTGGAATCATAGCTGGCATAACTAGAGGTCTCTGAGGTCTTGTCCCTGGAAGAACAAGAGACATAAGTGTTAGAATCATTACTAGATATACTTCTAGTGTCAGCGGAGTCATTGATCCTAATGTCAGTGGTTTCCTTTGATTCTGGTAAGTCAACCTTATGGGATGTGGGCTTAGGGGTTCCTATGGTTGGTGAGTCTTCAGACCTATTTGGCAAGTCTTTAGACTTTTTGCCAAAGAGATGGTGTGAACCATCAAAGTCAGAGGTTTTGTTAGTAGGCATAAATACACCTCTGATGGGTCCTGGTACAGCATGCAAATTTCCTTCTTTAACATAATTTGCTAAGCCTGCTGGTGTAGATTTACCCACATCATTCCTTGCTTCTAAGCCAACATATTTTTTAAACCCTAAACCTATCCCAGAGTTTACAGCTTGACTACCATAAAGACAACTAGCTAAATAATCTCCTGAAATCAACCAATTTTTATGTAAAGCTACTTCTTTATCTAGTTTTTCTTGCAAAACACTTTTCTCAGACTCAATCCTAGCTTTTTCTTTTTCACAAAACTTTAATTCATTGCTAGCACATTCTAAATCTCTACTTAAAACTCTAATCTTTTCTTCATAGGCCAATTGATTCTGTTGAAACCACACCTTTTGTTGTTCTAAAGTTTTAAAAGCTTCTTTATAAGTTGCAGCTTTAATAAAACAAGCATTATATTTTGGTTGCAAATCATCATAAGCTTCTTTTAGAGTTGTATATTTAGAATCACAATCACAAACACAAGTAGATACATGAGGAGAGATTCCCATGAGACCAAAGTTATCATCACAGCTAGCCATGCAAGAGATTTGAGGAGAGCTGCTTGTAACATCTTCATGCTCATTCTAGTCAACACTAGTATCTATAGTAGTGATCAAGGCCTTTGATTCTCCAGCCTCCACTTCTTTCTTCTAGTATGTTGAATACCTGGTACTGGCTTCACCCTTCTTGGCTATGCATTCTCTTGCAAAATGTCCAATTTCTCCACAAGCATAGCACTTTACTTTCCTTCTGTCAAACCTAGTTGCATCTCTTCCATCAACATTGAGCTTTTTACCAACCTTTTGCTCAAATCTTCTAACCTTGAGAGAGAGCATAGCCATTTGCCACTTTAAGTCCAACTCTTCTAAAGCAAGTTCATCAATCTGCTCAAAATCTTCATAAGCAATTTGTTGTTGTTTATCAACTTCAGCAACAAATGAATGAAGTACATCTTCCATCACATTACTAGTCTTTGGATGAGTTATTGGATTAGCACTTGAAAAGGACAATGTGGTCATTGGAAGACTTTGGCTTGGAGTGGATGGACTTGAGTAAACCTGTGGTGCTGGGGATGGACTTGTATAGGTATGTGGCATGTAGTTTGAGTTAGAACTGACAAATGCAAATTGTGAAGGAGTTGCTGCATATGGAGAGAATCCCTTTATGTCACCTTCCAAAGCTCTGAGTTTGTTGTACAAGTCATCAAAGCTGAGGTAGTCCAAGCCACCTTTGGTTTTCAATGATATACTCACTTGAGACCATGAGGGAGGTAAGGCTCTTAAAAATCTGGAATTCACCTCCTTATTGTCAGGTCTGGCTAGAAGCTGATTAAAGTGACTCAGAATCTTCTGAAACCTGTCATAACCTTTGTGGAGAGCTTCCTCTTCAGTAATCTTGAATTCTTGGAATTCCAGCTTCAACATACTCTTTCTCATCCTCTTTGATTCTTCATTCCCACCAAATCTAGCTTTTATGGCCCACCAGATTTCTCTTGGATCGGTCATGGAATGAAAATCTCCCATGTGGTCATCAGGGATTGCCTGCAGCAGTATGGTTCTTGCTTTGTTCTCCCTTTGAATAGCAAGAATTTCTTCAGCAGAAACAGGTTCCAAAATTGTAACTTTACCATTAGCATCAACACTTTGCTTTTTAGGACGACAACCATTGTGTATAACATTCCAGAGGTTATAGTCAACACTTGCAATCCAGTTCTGCATCTTCATGGCCCAGATCTCATACTCATCCTTCCAAAGAAAAGGAAGTTTTGCATTGCTGTTGGAGAAGGCCACCTGTTGTAGTTGTTGAGTAAGAGAGCCCGCTTCTGAGAGAGCAACATCACTGCCTGGTTTATCTCCCATTGGTACTGATTGAATAGTTATGTGATTGTGTTTAGGTTACAGAGAGTATCTAGTGGCTCTGATACCAATTGTAGGGATCTATACCTTGATAGATCACGAGCCAATAGATCGTTAGCCAACTAATGTAATCACTAGTAAGACTAAGTTAGAAAATCTCTGTGAGCTTGTAATTATTGCGGAATATAAAAACAAACTTATACTAAACTTGATCCTCTATGGATCGATAAACTTTTACTAATAATGTTAATGAAACTCGTACCCATTGCAATGACCTAGGGTTCCTTATATACTAGTGGAAACCCTAACCTTTCTTACAAGAAACAAATAATGAAAAACTAATCAAAGATATTCTACATATCTTGTCCTAAAATACATAAGTTATATCCACGGTTAAACTCTATCCGTAGGATCTCTATATATCTGCAGGAACCATTCATCAGCAGAAAGTCACTAAGCCTTCCGCAGGAACCTGTCAGCAGTATCAATCAGTAGTATCTTCAATAATTCCTTACAAAAAAAATAATAATAAAAAGGAATGGTGGGGTTAAAGAAAAAAAAAGAAGAGTGTGTTTATTATTATCATACCGTGTATTTCGTGTCCCGTTGAGCTAAAGTGTAAACGTAGTCTTCCGATTGGATATAAATGTGAAAAATACAATTCTAGAAACGTTTTAATAAGGACGAAATTACTGACTCCAAAATTATGCCGTTACTAAGGTAGTGTCGGTACGTGTGTGGTGTTGTTACCCAATACGAGTAGTTAAAAGTGATATGCAAATGACTATGAGACTTCAAAGATAAATTGTTTTGAGTTTTCAGCTTGAGTAAGGACCAGGAAAAATGCTGGTTGTTATATGTTGGACACGTAACTGCCTGTGAAGAGTTAGATAACTATGATAAGAATGGGAATAAGGGCAAAAAGAAGTCGTTGACTCTTATTGACCATGAGTGACTACTAAAGTCTATTTAAATGCAACATTGAATTATCATATGCAATGCATACATCTATGTTATTCCAACAACATGATCTTAATATGTTTGACAGGGGAAACAAGCTTAAGTATACGTTGTGGGGCATTTTTGCGTAACAATTTAATGATTTTTTAAAAGCAAATGTGGACCATGGTAAAATCATAATTGTTATGCAATTTGCAATGATGAAAGCTTGGGACGGTAATATGTTTTCTCCTATGTTACTATAAATTATATCATTTTGTATACTTTCGTGTAACCAATCATCCGTTTTGACTTAAATTTTTTTATAGGCAAGATGTGTGTCCAAAACGGCTATCATGCGACAAAACTGTTTTTGTTCAATGGCAGTGAAGCCATTGAGAAAGATGAATTCAGAGATGTTGAACAATATCGGTTAAGGTACTTCATATCTCCAAAGTCTTATATATTCATATAGTCCACATGTATAAATTTTGAACAAGTGATATTTGAAATTGTTGTAGGTTGTTTGCAAGGCAAAATGCCGAACCGTCTGGGAACACAACATCAAAGATTTCTGCTGGCTCTAAATTCTCAACGAAGGATGATTTTCTCAATAAATACCCTGTTAAAAATATTGTCGAGCTTTTGGATGTTGAAAAGGTAAAACATAATACATACAAAATAATTTTATTAAAATTGATGTTACGAATCAATTGTATTTTTATTGTTTGTAGAAAATACTGCACCAATTGTATACTAATTAGTTATGTCTGAAACAAGAAAAGAACAAGGTCCGTTGCTAAGTTGGTTAACACGAAGAAGCGCTCAAAGTAAGTTAACTTTTCTACACGTAAACATTCAAACCACATTTGCATGAAGCAACTTCTGTAAATTTATCATGTAATACTTATTTGATTTCAGAAAACCACGTTTTCAAGGAGAAAGTTCAAATGTTAATGCATTATAAAAAGGTATGCTTATGGCATATATGTTCAATAAAAAATAGTTCAAACTAATGTAACCATTTAAGGATTAATTTGATATACATATTTGATTCTCTTAATGTATTGATAAATCGTTATTTTATGCAGGTAAGGAACAAGAGGAAGTGTTTAACTTTGAAGAGTGGTATGCTGAGTGGATTTCTGGAAGAAAGGAGGCAGCACGCAAAGCAAGTTTGCTTCAAATTGCGAAAGATGAGGCGGAATACAAGCGATCAAAGCCGATTGTTGCTTTAGTGGAAGAGGAAGCGGATGATGATGGATTTTTGAGTGAGGAAGAGAGACTCGACGCCATTGAGTACGAGAATGTACATTTGGCTTTTGATCCGGAGAAATCTCCGAAATTTAATTGTTAACTTTTTATTAATGTATGAACCTTTAATTTACTTTTGTTATGGGATTGTTTTTATTTTGGGTTTATTATTATATGAATTTTAAGTTTCTTGCTTCATTAAACCATAAAAAGATGAAAAAAATTATCATATACATAGAAAAAAGTTTACATTTATAAAAGGTCTTGATAGTGTATCATCATGCCAAGAATTGCGTTTTGAATCAAGACACGCTCACACACATGATTTTATATACGATTGAATGTATTTTTTATTTACCAATGTTATGATTGTAAATGTATACGATCTAACTCATATTTATTGTTACTCAACACAAAAAAATTGGACATCCAAAACTTCGACGTTTGTTAGTGTAATTGCAACATAAACAATATCTTATATTATAATTGACTCATTCTCTCATTATTTGTTTCATATTCCATATGGAACAAACTTAGACGTTAGTTGTAAATCAATAGGCGGTCACACACATATTTTGCTACTAAAAAATAAAAGTTTTGGAGACACCAAGGTTGGACGTTTATTTGTGTCATTGTAACATAATCCATTTCTTATATTAAAAGTACGTTACTCAAAAGTGATTTTTTTAACAAGTATGATATGTTTTAAAGGAATTTTCCCTTTTTTTTAATGGAACAAATTGACTTTAATACTTTTTCTTATCATCTCATTTCTATATCTCTTTAAAAAATGTCCCAGTGTCAACGGGTCTATAAGCAAGTATATAAATATAATAACGAACCCACCACATAATATTAAAACGACTTTGGATAATACTAAAAAGAATTATCGAGACTTCTATACACGTAACATCGAAAAAATGAGGCCCCTCTGATAAGTGTGGCCCTGTGCCACCGCACTTGCTGCACTCCCTAATCACTGACCTTGCTTTCAAGCAAAGCATCCAAAGTAAGGTGGCACTCCATTCAGGCCAAACGCTCAAAAGGTGAGACGATAATTTTTCATTACCATTAGTTTGCAATGCAAAATCAAAAATCAAAAATCAAGCCGGAACATATGATAACATGCTACAGCTCAAATTGGCCACTAGAATAAGTTGCCATCCACACCTTTCACAAAATCAAAGGTAAAGTTGGTATGGATGACAAATAACATGCTAGGCTAGAGTATTATTTACAACAACATTCTCAACATCCTAATGTAAGTTATAAAATAGTCTACATTAGCATACAAAATAATTAATGGCTAACCCAACCAATTATAAGAGTAAATCTAATTGTCACCACCACAAGTTGTTGCCACTTTCTCACTTGCACTGTCGCCAAGGTCTTCACCCTTTTCATCCGCAACAACGCCTATTAGTAACCAACACAATAACAACATACATCAGGGTATTTTATAATTTGATTTCATATGATAACTTTCAGTCCTTGTAGCCAAAACAGTCACTTTTTGGTTGGATATTATTAGTCTTTACTTTCTTAAGCAGTTCATAAACAAGTTTGGGTGGGTCCAAACGATTATGGTAAGATGCATGGTCAAGCATGCATCATCCGAACAAACATGTACTAATTGACACGGCCAGCTTTGAGGGTATGCAAGATGAGCGACCGTACAGGGCCCCAAATTTTTAAGGGCCTCAAAATTTGTCCCGTTAATAATATATGCATTTGTAAGCATATTTTTCACAAAGAAAAAGCTTTTTAGGTGAGAAAGTATCTTAAATAAGTAATCTGTTAGAACATTTAGTTAAATAATTGCATTGTATCTTATACATGGTGACACTTTATATATAGCATTCCTTATCGAAATGCCTCATTATTTAATTTCGTTTAGGGCCCTCAAAAATTTCATAAATTCATGGGACGGCCCTGCTAATTGATATGTGTAATCCGAAACAAGTAGGGTAGAACCAGCCCCGCAAGACATTTTAAAACTTGTTTCAGATATAGTATTTTATCTTTTTTTATTTTTTATTTTTTTTATTTATTTATTTTTTTTTTACATGAATTAACTTCAATTAGCAACATCAACAGTCAAGTTTCAATAGATGATAACAGGCTAAGATTGAATTTGACCAAACATCTTAAATTAAAATATATATATATATATATATATATATATATATATATATATATATATATATATATATATATATATATATATATATATATATATATATATTTGAAATAAAGAAATACTCCTTACTAGGTTAAAGCCAACTACAATCAGAGAGGATTCAATTGTTACCAGAAATTGGTGCTGAGGAATCGGCAACCATGGGTTCACTTGACTCGCCTAGATCCTCACGGTGGCGCTTGAGCATACCTACAAAATAACATGTTTAACCAGTATAAGAATGGATTTAATTAGCTTATTTAAGTATGGTGAATATGAGTCAAGTTATATATATCTTTAACCAAAAAAGAGTGGTTTACCATTTACAACAAAACCCAAATTTTATGCTTTGATAAGATTTTTTGTAGTAATCAAATAAATAAACAAAACCCAACCACTCCAACGACACAACATAAGAATGGATTTGATTGTTACCAGAACCAGATGGTGCAACCAAAGTTTCAGTTGAGTCCTCACGGTGGCGCTTCAGCACAGATGATGACGATGATGATCCTAGCAAGGCATGTGGTACACCTATAAAATAACCAAAAACAAAAATACCAATAATTAATAACATCAAGATGATCTATAAAAGTTAATAAGTACTAGTTGTAATTATTAAAAAAAAAAAAAAAAAAAAAAAAAAAAAAAAAAAAAAAAAAAAGGATTAAATTAAAATAGATATATCTTGATTGGAAGGTTTAGTAATAGAATAAACTAAAGGTGAAACCTAGAGGAATGTTACAATGACATAATTCATGTTTCGAAAGGATTCAATGCCCAAGGAAACTTGACATTTAATTAAAAGGCGCAACATCAGGAATACGTAGTTCAAATAGTATTACAACATCGCAATGACATTGTTGTACGTGGTATAACTGTATAAATGAAGTAGTTGCATGACATTAGTAACATTTATGACAAATGAGAAGTGATTAATTGAAAAAGTGGTTACCTGAGGAGGAGGTTGTCGGTGTCTCACCTGACTCCTCCTGGCGGTAGCGGAGGATGATCATATCCTTGAACACTTGATCGGGAAGACCTATTATATTACTCGTATGAAATAAGAATAATAAGCAAAACTAATTTAAAGGATGAGCTAAAATAATGGTTAAAGGAGGAGGAGCACTCACGAGTAGCGGGGTTGATGATGTTGAAAAGCAACTGATTTGGGGATGAATTGGCTAGACGAGTGTACTCATACGCCTCATGTTCAGTAGCTAAAGTGATAAGTATCAAGCAGCAGGTAAGGTAACTAGCTAGTAAAAGTGAAAACTAATACTATATTACTTGGTGGTGTGAAAGTATTACTTACCACACGCTGCTTCTGATAGATCAGCTACTGAATTAGGAATGAAATTCAATTTGGCTGGACCAAATTTCCTAAACACGGCATCTTGACCTTTTATTTATTTAAGCAACACAATAATAATAAGCCAAAGGTATATAGTGAATAGATATTATAAACAAAGAGGTGTAGATTAAGAAACGTACACTTCTTTAAGACTTCTGGATCATACTTAACAGGCTCAACTGGTTTTGGGTCAAGTTTTTCCATCAATGCCCTGAATCTCTCAGGGTCCGAGATCTTCATCTCGTTAAGACCATCATAAATACGCTGTGCCTCTGGGGTTAGAGGAAGGGGAGGACGAGATCGAAGTTGAATTATTGGCCTCCTTCTTATTCTTGCTTCTCCATCCATTGCTACTTCCATGTTTCTTCCTTCCTTCCTTCCTTCAAATCTGATCGATTGGCTGTATCTTGGTTTTCTTTATCGCCTCTCTATTATATGACCCTTTATAATAAAGAGTATATATAGAGAGTCAATAAAAAAAATTGAACATCTATATATTTTCTTTCTATATATACCCTTTATCTAGGTTAATTTTCTTTCTATATATATTCTTTGGCCCAAGACACATTTATTATCTTTTTTGTTCATCGTTAATCAACCAACCAAAACACCACCAATAGAAACAACAACAAACTAACAGAAGAGCTGTTGAAAATAGAAGAAGTTGAGAAGATATTAAAAGACGTGAGAGATCATCAATGACGACCAAGATATCTTTGGAAAGCGACTGATGATCCAATGATACGATGAAATAGATTTGGAACAACAGCTAATCACTCGATATACATATCAGATTCGACAATGCCATGAGGTGAACAATATGGTGTGCCGTTTTCAAAGAGATCAAGGTGAAATATAAGAACAAACCGCACCAATGAATAGACGAACTCATAATCTGCTATGTATGGCTTTTAGCTATGCGAACCTTTTAAATTTTAACCCGTTCTACTTTTAACTATCTTATCCAAAACATATTTGCATCATGGTTTTAAACCTTAACCAACTTGAGAGGAGCCTTAACCAAGCAGACATTTTATGTTTCTCAATTCATTTATATATATATATATATATATATATATATATATATATATATATATATATATATATATATATATACACATAAAAAAAAAAAAAAAAAAAAAAAAAAAACAGTAATATCTATAATAGTAAGTACCCGGCCAAAGGTCAACTAAATGCAAGAAACAAACAGAAAAACATATAAAATCCCAACTAAAATGCTAATGACATAATACGCTAATGGCTTCTTTGCCTTGAAAAATAAAGCCGGAAATGTTGATATAAAGATTGATTGTCTATTTGTTCAATCACACCACCTTATTATCAACTGTTATCCCTGAATTAATAACCCTTCCAGACTTGCATTTGGCACGGGCCTCTTTATTCTCCTACTGAGCTCAATATGTTCTAGATTTCTGCAAGTCGAAGCAACTGACTCCACATCTTCCCAAACAATATTGTAACAGGAGGACATATAAAGGCTACTCAGTCTCGGGTGATGAGCAAAACAACGTACACCTTTACCAGTAATAGCCTCACAACCCCTTAATTCAATAAATTTCAGTTTCTTACAGTTTCTAGCGATTTGAGATAATGAAATATCCGTTATGTTGATCAACCAAGACAAATGCAACACCTCAATATTAGGGATTATTTGTGAAGAGTCAAAATCCCAGAATCAGTGATGTTAATCCCACAATTAGACAAGCTCAAACGAGTTAGATTAACCATTTGTTTCAAGTGAGAAATATCAATATCACTTATCTTATCACATTCATCCAAAGAGAGTGACATCAAATTATTCTTCAAATCCGCTTTTGCCATATACTCCAAACCCATGTCACTGTAAGTTTATGAATGATCGACTGTATTTTATAATGAGTTCGGTACATAATACAATATATATAATGTTGTAACAGGAGTCTACAAAAATAACCGAATCACCATCATCACCCAATTTAGACTCAGTGTCAACAGGAGTCCGAGAAGGGTTACAGCCAACCATATAGCAAACAATCAAAGTTTTGGAACAAATGCACAATACTCTACAAAAACTGTATTACTTTTAGAAAATGCTCAATTTATAAGACCTTAGAAAATTCTTAAAACAATGTGGATTTCTTATCTTTCAACAATACAAACTAAATTTCTTAGAAAATTCTTAAGATTTCCTCCAATTTTTCATCGCATGATAACTTTTTTATTAGACCATATATACGGAAACAAAACTTTAATTAGAACTTTATCTTAATTTAATAAATATCCTATTCTCAATAGGTTTCCTTGTTGAAATCCTACAACTTATACAACATGTAATCCCACTCAAACACCATCTGTATAAATAAAATTTACATGCACAAATTCATATTCTAAAGCTTCGTAACATTAAGTTTCGTGTTGAAACAAACAATGGGATATCCAAGAAAAATCACCAAAGATTGTACGAGTTTGAGTGTTGATCGTGGCAGAAAACGATTTGGGAAAGTCTATCGTCGATCGAAGAAAAACGAGGAATTGCTTCCGAAAGACGTGTTGGTTAGCATCTTTGCTCGAGTTGCATTGTCTTCATTCGAAGATCTTTTTAATGCTAAACTAAGGTTGGTTTCATACTCTTTTTTATAAACTTAATTATTTAGACGTATATGCATGTTTATGTAAGTTATAGATTATTTATGATGAAGCAAATTCAAATAAGCATTATAAAGCTGTTTTAATGTATACTAGAATTAGTATTATGGATTAAAATTGCTTTTACTACTTGTATAGTGCAGGCTATGTATAAATATTCAATGTTACTCCTTAATACATAAGATTAATTACTGGATTAATATACCAGATTATTAACCTCTGTATACGAACTTACGAAGTCCTACAAACAAGGAAAAAAATAAAGCGAACCATACTTTTGACGTTTGATCGATCGATTAGCTATAGTGAATCATCATTCTTCATTCTTTAATTAGGCTATTGTAAGGTAACGCTACAACTTTGTTTATTTTGGGTTTAAAATTGAGATTTGCAATCTGTTACGGTTAAGTTTATTTTTATTTTTATAAATTAATTTATGAATTTAGTAATCATATAATTCATTAATAATTAACTAGTTTGCAGTTCAGTTTTGAAGTTTTGATTTTTGATCGAATATTTTTATTAGTGTATGAATTAATTGACGAAAGGTTTATTCACCGGGTATAATCTTTTTACTAAAAAAAATTGACAAAAGGTTTTGGTTCGGGTTGTTTCCTAAAGTTGAACACTCAAAGCTTATTTAATTACAAAAAAAGTATGGTCTTAATCGAAAATTATGTTATTTGATTGCATAATACTTAATTATGTCAAAGCTATATTGTATACGAAAGTTATAGTTTGTTGATTCCTTTGTAGTTGCAAGGTAATTTATATATATATATTTTTTAAGATATAAGAGGACCAAACTTTTTTTACATATCAAGGGACTAATCTCCACCATTCATCTTCCCTCTATCTTTATTTGATCTAATGGATGAGATTAATCCCAACAATTTAAAAAACTCACTTTCATCCTTTTTTTTCAAATATTAATATCTTTCAAACCGTTAATCGTTAAGCGAAAAAAAATATACCGTTACGACGAGCATTTAATTATCTTTCTATAGATATGCTAATTGATATATTTTTGACAATTTTTTTTTTCGTTTTTTTCACGTTTTTTTCGTGGCCGAAAAAATCATATATGATATTACATATCATATCATATATGATATTACATATCACATATCATATATGATATTACATATCATATATGATATGTAATATCATACATATCATATATGATATTACATATCATATATGATATGCAATATCATATATGATTTTTTTTCGGCCACGAAAAAAAAAACGTGAAAAAAATGTTTTTTTTTTCTTTTCGAAAGTATATCAAAGTGCCCGTCTATAGAAAGATAATTAAATGCCCGTCGTGGTGGTGTAATTATTTTCGCTTAACGATTAACGGTTTAAGAGATATTTAAATTATAAAAAATTGGTGAAATAATAAAATGCTTTTAATCTCAACCATTGATTTCCTTTTTAGATGGATGGTGAGGATGAGTCCCTTGGTATGTGAGGAATGTTTGGTTTGTAAAATAACTCGACTCGTTTTTTAAATATGGCCTCTTTTTAGGCTCATCAACTTTTTTGCATGATTTTTTTATACAATTGCAGAGATTTTCTGGAAGCAGCAAACGATGAATATATTTACAAGTTTGTTTCATTGGACAAGTTTCCAATATATAATTATGTTCGACCGAACGATAAACTTGTTTCTTTCCTAACCCGTTGCTTCGAGAAAGGGAACGCTGAGGCATTATTTAGACACGGAATGGTAAGAGCG
Organism: Artemisia argyi; assembly: GCA_030686995.1. NCBI lineage: Eukaryota > Viridiplantae > Streptophyta > Magnoliopsida > Asterales > Asteraceae > Artemisia > Artemisia argyi. The sequence goes on along the minus strand of CM060683.1, from coordinate 193,194,592 downwards.
GTCTCAAAATTACCTAAAAACATTTTCTAGTTGTTATTAAAGATTTTTTCAAATATAGTAATCATTGTTTGGCTTTTGAATTTTGACAGACCGAGTATTTCACGAAAGGTAATATCGAATCTGGATTAGAGTTTTTGAAGAGGGCAGTTGAAAAGAAACACTTAGAGGCGACATATGTGTATGGGATATTACTCCTTTCACAGGGAGATAAATCGAGTAAACAAGGATTGGAGCTTTTGAATCGTTTGAAGAGTTCAATATCAAGGAATTGGAATGTGCAAGATTGCAGAGATCGCATCAAATTCGTATTATATGGAATGTGGATTAACCACCCTCTTGCTCTTCAAAAAGTTCATACAAAATGCCGAGATCAAGACCATGAACTCCAATTTGGAAAGATGCCTTATGACACAAACCACAAGATTTCGAGTTGCGATACGTGTACGTGGTATCAAGAACTCATGTTTTTTTGTAGAGCCATGAATGTCAACGTGATCATCACTAAATAGACGAACTTATTGAAATATATAATCATGTTGAATTCAATTAATACAATTTCAACTTTTTGAGCTACTCCTTCCGTCCCATAATTATATTCCACTGTTGACTTTTAAAGTCTTTAGTTTTCAACTTTGACCTTAAATATTTTTATTTGTTTCATATATCATTTGATGCAAAATATATGATTGGATAGAGTTTTAAATGTATTTTTCATTAGTATAATTTTTATCAAGTATTATATAATACAAATAAAAATATATAAAGTCAAAGTTGCTAAGTGAAGACTTAAAAAGTCAACAGTGGAGTATAATTATGAGACGGAAGGAGTAATTGCAATTATTTCACCCTTATTTGTTGTGCTTCTTACTATATGTGTGATTGTTTAATCTAAACAATGGATTACTTCTTATACTTTTATATATATATATATATATATATATATATATATATATATATATATATATATACTAGCTTAGAGACCCGTTGACACCGGGTAATTTTTTAGAGAAAAAGGATAACGTAAACATGTTGCATTGAATACCATGTGTATCATAAACGACAACTTTCAAGTCCTTAATATTCTTGAAACGTCAATTAAAATAAAAAACAAAATGTAATTCTAAGCAAGCCAACAAATGTAAACATGTTACATTAAAATGATGCCAAGTTTCATACATTACATGAAATATAAATCCAAGTTTCATAAAAAGTTAAAAATTAAATTTACGAGACTTTTTCGGATCAAATGCAAAGTGTGCATTATCGTAATCAATGCAATCCAAACTCTCCTCGTCACTATAAGAAGGAACATCATTATTATCATCTTCTTCCAAACAAACGCTTGACGGATCATATTCCTTCTCATCTTCAGAGATTTGGCGATCACTTTCTTCCTTTCTCAGTTTTGTTGTCTCATCGGTCCACGACTTGTGCCACTCGTTAACATCAAAGTTTTCGTCTTCTTCAGATTCAGTAGACTCATCTTCTTCAAATTCAATAAACTTATCTTTATCCTTGGCTGCACGTAATAGATGAACCTGAGCAAATAAGTTATATGAAACTGTTGTTCAAAAGCGCAAATAAGTTTCTACATACCTTTGCTTGTCTCTGTGACACTTGAAACTTCTACATCAAAACGTATTTTCCTAAAGTTACACAAGCAATAGTAATCAAGAACAGCTCCTAAACGAAGTGCATAAAAAATCTAATTTGAATGTTTAAACGTATGAATGTGTACTTACTTTGCGTTGTTCTTTTGTTCTTTTTCGCTGTCATCCTCCTTCTGCACAACAGATCGGATCCTCTTGTTACTTTCAGACATTGTATACGAATTAGAATGACAGTTTTTTTTCTTTAAATATTGCAAGAAACTTGTTGTGATATGTGATTTAGGGATATGGTGTTAAATAATGAATTTTTGGCAACTAAAGAGTCATATGTTTAATGAAAATGCACTTAATATTTCTTGGTCAAATCATTCAAACGAATGAGTGGAAGGAAAGGTTGAAAGTCTCATGTTCATGCATGGAACCTTAGTTGCAAGTTCATACAGGAAATTGGTTTTTGAAATACGTTTGCAGAACTAACATTATTAGTATTCTTATCTTGAAAGCAGTAAAATTGGTATTAAATATTGTAAATACAATAATTAGCTTCAAAATTTAAATGACACCTAAGGTTATATGTATTATGTTAGTAAAATATGTTGTATGTCAAAACATATAGTAGATATGAATCTATAATAAAATTGAGAACATGAGAAAGTAAATCGAACGTGTGAATTTTACATACCTTTTAAAAGTTTGAATCATAGTCCTTCAAGCACCTCTCTATACACGACATTTGTCGTAGTTTTTGAGACATTACCATCACGATCACAAACGACAACCTTCAAACCTTGCTTGCTTTTTACTCTTGATACAGCAACGTACAGTTGACCATGTGTGAAAACAGGACGGGGCAAGTACAAACCAACCTTAGAAAGTGATTGGCCTTGGCTTTTGTTGATTGTCATGGCAAACGAAACCGATATAGGATATTGTTTCCTGACAATCTTTAGTGGCAAACGCTTATCTGATGGAGTAATCCTCAGCCTTGGTATAATCACTTTTTTTCCCAAAGTTTGTTCCATTAATGATCTGCGCCTGAATAGAGTTTCTTGTTAATTTAAGTACTTGAAGCCTTGTCCCATTACATAAACCATTGGCTTGGTCGATATTTCTTAACAACATAATCGGTACTCCGACTTTTAAAGCAATTCTGTGGTTTGGAACTCCTGAGAACTTCAATCCATTGATAAATTCTGGTGAGAAAACGGACTGGTCTATGACGACACCACGTTCACTTTTATCCACGCTGTCGCAACTTAAGTAGACCATTTCATCTCCTGGAAATTTTGACAACAGATTTTCATTTATAGTGTCGACGATTTCATTTGTTGGAGCAAGGATGGCCTTTTCTTGGAAGTACGTCGGATCGTGTATGTTATCCAAAATATTTGGATAAGTAAAGTCGATAATAGATGATATCGGGTCATCAGTAGCATCTATTAGAATTTCTTCTGGCACATCTATCTCAACCTCTCCATCGTTTGCTGCTCCAAGCTTACCGTCTCCCACATTGAGTATCCATTCTGCAAATTCTCTTATTTCGCTAACATCTTCAGTCCGTGATCCGACAGTAAGCCTCATGTTCGCGGTTAACTTTAAAACCTTGCAGTAATCCCACAAATATGATTGCTTCAAAGAAGCACCCACAATGTCTTGTCGAGAGCCTTTTGGAATGACGGGAAGAACCTGCCTAAAATCACCACCAAAAACCATGGTAATGCTTCCAAAAGGCTGGCCACACTCGTCATAACGGCTTGTACGAAGTACGTCTCTCAAAGAACGATCTAAGGCTTCAAAACAAAGCTTATTTGTCATAGGAGCTTCATCCCAAATAATAAGCTTACACTTTTTTAACATTTTACCCAGATCGCTTTGAGCACTTATTGAGCAAGTGGAGGTCTCATCTACGTTAATTGGAATATGAAACCGTGAGTGGGTTGTTCTCCCTCCCGACATTAACAACGATGCAATACCGCTGGATGCGACGTTCAAAACTATATCACCTTTTCGTCTAATGCCGGCTGAAAGTGTTTTCCATAAGAATGTCTTACCGGTACCGCCGTAACCGTAAACAAAATAGATTCCTCCATTTCCACTTTCAACGGAATTCGCAATGATGTCATATACACCTCTCTGTTCCGTTGTCAATAATGCATACAAACGGTCATACTCAGATTGCATCTCAGCCGGGTTATAATGTGACTCATCATATATAAGCCGGTTACCAAATTCAGTGACGTATCTCTCATCCGGATAAGGCATCTCAGGCCAACTTCTCAGAGTATTCCCTCTTGATCGCATAAGCTCTTCAATATAATACAATGCAATATTTTTTTTCCTCGTCACTAAGAATCAAGTCTGCATAGAACAAATAACATATAGGTAGTCAATTGCTAATCATTTAATTAAACGAAAATATGTTACATGATTGTTGAATAAGATAAAAATTTCAATAAGTGTTATAAATTGTAAAGGAGAGACATAACTGTTGCATGAGGTAGCATGTTGATAGTTAAAACCAAAAAAGAAAATGCTTAATAACTATTGCATAAGATAACATTTTCCGTAACTCATTAATAAAAAAGATTAATAAAAGACGATAGAAACACAACTTGTTTAAAATTTTTACCTGGAATCCGTAAAATCTGCCTTCTCCTGTATTGAACGTCTTTTGCAAGCAAATGCCATGTTTCCAACCATACAGTCAAAGGCGCGGTAAGTTCCTTTTGAGTAAGCAATGTGACAAAGAGTTCACGAAGATGTTCAGCGGGCGCCCAATGGGCTGCATCTTTGATTCTTTCAACATACTCTTTATCATCCTCCAAAAGGGCCGCTGCGTAGCAAGCGTCTTTGTATGTAGGATAAACGACACCGTTAACCTTTCTAATCTCAGCGTGAGTTCGACATCCTTTCCGACTGTTCAGCAACATCCTACAATAGTAGGCATCTCCTGTTCCTATAGGAACACTATGAATTCTTCCTATAGCTCTACCTTGCTTCCTAAGCGTCCACATTCTTTTTGTTAAGTTCCAAACATACTTTGTAGGAAACTCAGCATACGTTAACTCCCTTGCAGCTGGAAATTGCTCATTCATTTTCATCCAACCATCAAACATAGAAGCACCAACAGTTGGCTTTTGAACAGCAGCTTCAAGGTCTGCGTTTTCATCATACACAATTGACTGCTCACCTTCAAGATGAAAGGATAGCCTCTCGACATTTGGTGTTCTATAGTGAACTTCAAAGCCAAATATCCGCCATGCCGCCTCACAAGCAGATAGGTACCTGGAATCCATCAAAGCGTTACCGTAATAAACTTGTTAAGATCTATAGATGCATAGGAGATGTATATATTGAGGAAATATAAGCATGTAGACGTGAGATATTTACTTAAGCATCGTCTCTTAATCTGTTTGTATTTAGTTACTTTCTCATATTCGTATTACCATTTAAGTATTGACACAAACATTTTGATTAAAACATAAGCTACTTTCAAATAAATTTCATGCTGGTATTACCATGTAAGTATGAACATCCTAGTCTCATAGTATTATAAAGTTGCAACAAATAATCATATCCTATGAATTTGTCGAAAATGAATAGAACATAAATATTTAATGTTACCTGCAATCCAAAAATGCCTTAATCTCATCAACAGGTTTGGCAACCTGTTCACCTTCGGCTGTGGTAACCGGCTCATACAACTCTGCCGACACTCTATCCGGACCTTTATTGATATACTTTAACAAATATTTGATTGAACCGGTCTGGTTACACCACTCAACGTTAATGTGGCATTGATAACGTTTGAGAAGGGTAGCATTATAAGGAATAACATAACCGTTATGCAACTTATGGCCATTTTTTTCCACATAATTTCCGTTGTCCCGTCTTTTATAAACGGGATAACCTTCAGCGTCAACGGAGCTGCGTTGCGTGAATTTTTTAGGAAAGTGTTTCGTACATCGACCCTCGTCCATACAAACCTGTTTTGGGTCATCTACACCGCAAGGGCCGTGCATCATAAAATCAGAAACCAACTTGTACAAATCGGGATCATCATCTTTATCTGGTATCTCTGCGGAAATGTATTTATCAATCTGATCAGCGTTTGGTACCTTGTCGTCCTTGTGCAAGAACAAACACACGTGTGCGTGGGGAAGTCCTCGCTTTTGAAATTCAACGGTGTACACGACTGCAAGATATTGTAATAGTTATTTTGAAGACTACCAACGTATAAAATTGGTGACAAAATATAAAATGTAAAGTAAATGTATAAGCATACAGAAAAATGTTAGGTAAAACACCTGCTTGAACGCGTCCAAATAAACGGAGTTCTTTGAAATCGGTCATTAACTGGTCCAATTTCATTTTAAAAACTCTGGTAAGTACATCTGGGCGATCTGTAGCAGCAAGGTTATGCTCTCGCATGTATCTTGCAATCTCCGGCCAGTTAGGGTTGCAAGTAACCGTTATAAACAAATCCGGACAGCCATACCATCTACACAATGCCATGGCATCCATATAGCACTGTTTCATGTACCTTGGTCCACCGGTAAATGAAGAAGGCAAGATGATGGGCTTTCCAATGGTCGTGGGGTCACTGTTACCCGACGCAATGCTCTGACGGATGTTTGAGTACGTATCACACCTAAGCTTTGACTGTTTTGATCGATGGAAAAACAAACGTTCGGTCTCAACCATAGTGTAACCGTCCACAAGAAATTGCTGAAACAAACGTCCTCCACGTGTAAACAAATTTTCTTGATTTGGACGATCTTGTATTTGATAAGCAAACCACTCCCTCATAGTAACTGTTTTGTCCTTCTTTTCAACTAACGGGTCAGAGCTTTCAGAACGAACCGGGCGTTTGCCAGGTTTCTTTCTATGTGGTATTCCCAAGTAATAACCATCTTGTGCACGGGGCATCAACAAAGGGTATTGCAAAGGAAGGTACATAGGATGGAAAATGTTGATACGCTCCAAACCTTCACGATGCTTTTCTATTACAATATCTCTATCTTCTATACATGTATCGAAGTCACCTACAATAAGACCAGCAACCTCGTTGGAAGATGGAAGATTGTAATTTTGTCCATCTTTTCCTCGCTTTGCAATGAGTCTTATTTTTATATTCTGTTCGTTGTCTTCATCGTACCGGTCACATGCTCTTCTAAATGTTTGTACAAACTCGCTTGAGGAGTCTAAAATGTCTCTTAGCTGACCGATAGTGTTTCGATCGATACCGTCATTTGAACTGGTTGACACAGACGACGCTGAAGAACTCCTGCAAAAGTTAAAGTTTATGACGACAATATTAAATTGTGAAAGTTGCAAATGATCCATAGAATATGGCATAAAAACTTAAAAAATTTGTATTACCTTATCGCTTTTGCTCTATTCTCATTTTCATTCTCCGTGTCATATATATAAAGCTGCGCAAATTTAGGAGGAACACCTGATTCGGGAAGCAAACTACCAATACTATGGTATGTTTGCCCATGCAAGCGGAAAACATAAGGAGCACGGCCTTGCTTATTGATTTTCTCATCAACCTTTCCGCCCATAGAAGTAAATGAGAACATGCTATTGTACGTTCTTATATTTTTTTTGAAATTTTTACTCTTAGAATCATCATTAAAAAACAAATCACACAACGGTTGTGGAGCAGGCGGTGGTTGTTTCACAAAGACTTTTCCCTTGCCACAGCATATACTATAGGCTTTGTTTGCTAGATTAGAGTTTCCTCTTCTTGCTTCCGGTTCCCATACCAAAGCATGGCACTCTGTGCACTCAAACGACGGATCACCAAGATCATAGTACTCTGCAAATTCAAGAAAACACTTGTCTTAATGTCATGTGAAATTGCAAATAACCTTTCGCAATGAGTAAAATAAGAAGTTATATAACTACCTTCAGAAACACCAATGTACTTGTCATATTCTTTGCGCACACCCTCACCGTCAACATTAAGATTAAATCTAACCGGTGCGTGAGATTGAAAAGCTGGTCTGTTAGCAGACCTCTTTGTTCTTCTTGAAGATTCACCTACTTCATATATTGATTTTTTTGTAGTTGTAACACCAGGCCCTGATGTTATATTGTTGGATCGATTAACACGACGAATCGCTGGTGTTTGCAAACAAACTGAAAAAAATATGTTGTCCATAATCAAAACCAAATAAAAAGTTAACCATGTTGCTCTTATAAATATTTTGTGTCTAAAAAATTACCATTTGAAGCATCACTCAAAGGAGATTGTTGTGTACGTGTAACAGCAACTGGTGTAACTTGATCAGAACTTGTTGGCAAAGCAGTAGACGTAGTTCTAGTACGATTAACAGTGTCACACGTGTTTGAAGGAAGGCGAGTTGTTGATACTATAAATAAATTAAGCAACAAAGTTAGAGAATGCACTAAATTTTATAAAGCGTAGAAGATACAAAAAAGGTTGATGTTTCTTACCAATTGAGCTTCCAGAAGGTGGAGTTCTAATTAACGAATTAGAGGAAGGACTTGTTGTAATGGTTTCATGTCGGTTACCCATAAGTGAAAAAGGTCCTAAAAAAATTGGTTAGAATAAAATGAATGTCAGATATTTATGCATAAATGTCGTTGTTAGCCATATATGGTCGTTTACAAATGTTCACAAGCAATAAACATGTAGAATAAATATGATGCAAGGGTTGAAAACGTAAATGAGAGTTTTTAAAATACCGTTTGAAAATACGTGCAAAGGATTTTGTCTTTTTCGTGACGAAGCCACCGTAGATGCTTGATTATTACTTGTAGGAGTAGAAATACGCGTAACGGGTCTAAGATTAGCATTGGCAACGGTGTTGCAAAGAAACGATGTTTGAGATTCTAAACGCGAAAAACATATATTACTTGGGGAAAACTTCAAATATTATGTATATGGTAGCTATAACACAGATAAATACTCATTCGAACTTTTTGGAATACCTGAAGTTGTAGTTCTTATGAGACCTGTGGCGGAAGAACTGGTGAGATTATTCGGTTGGTGTAGTGCCTCGTATGACACACGACCTGCAGATTTGGTTGAAACATTTGTTCCTTGTTGTGCATTTTCAGGAAGTGTATAATTTGTTCCTAATATAATATAACAACAGCACCATGTTAGTATACCTTGTTTGTTAAAAAGGCAAGACAAATTTCTATTGAAAAAGTTAATTCACGACACCACAATGGATAGATATACAACCTAATTGTGGTTGAAAACTTGAAGCTGTAGTTCGTCTAACATGTGTAGAAGCAGCTGGAGTCAACGGTGATAACTGAGTTCCAAGCGGGAAGTGACTACTTAAGGGCAATATGTTGTTTGTTGCGCCAAAATTTAATCCTAAATGCACATATAAAATGTAGAAGAATTATATATGCGTGTGTAACTTCCACAAACGATAAGAAGATTTGCAATAAGTAGTTTTATATGCGGAAAGTTAAAAAGTCACTCACGGTTAGTAACGTCTTGGAGAGGTAGTCTATTATAAGGTCTTCTTTGCTTGGGTATATAATGCGTAGATGGATCTATAATTACAAAGAAAAGTATCAATAGTTAATTTATGCCATAGCACTTTGTAAAGTATATAAAGCAAATGATGAGAAAAACAAAACTAATTTATCAAAGTTACTCATACCTCCATTGTTTGACGGTTGCGTTGATGACGTATTTGAAACCGATCGTGCAGGATTGTTTTCCTTTAGTGGATCATCTAATGCATATAAACATATAGTAAATTATATACCATAAAACCGAGCGACTTATATCATGCATGTTATTTTTTGGAATATACACAGAAACTTACATGTGAGAAGCTCGGACAAAGAAACTCTTCTACTTGAAGGTGGAGTGAGTAAATCTGAGAACGGAACACGCTGGTTTGCAAATTGGGGAGTTGGTATATGTGTCAAAGGAAGAGCCTGCTGTTTTGAACGTTGAGAGTTTTGACCGGAATCACCTGATTGTTTACGTTTCCTTAAATCTTGCTGGTTGTTTTCTGACATGGTTAGAATGAAAGTTGTAACAAAAAAGCATCAATTTTAATGTCGACTGAATTGGAAGAAGTGAAGACAGGATTACATATCATTCCTTATAGTTGTTTTGGAAATATATGATATCATTCAAATGCAATAAGAATAAGCATTATACTAAAAGATGTATAATTGATTTTGTTTCCATGCTTAGAAAACGTAGAATTATATTCCACTGTTGACTTTTAAAATCTTTAGTTTTCAACTTTGACCTTAAATATTTTTATTTGTTTCATATATCATTTGATGCAAAATATATGTTTGAATAGAGTTTTAAATGTATTTTTCATTAGTATAATTTTTATCAAGTATTATATAATACAAATAAAAATATATAAAGTCAAAGTTGCTAAGTGAAGACTTAAAAAGTCAACAGTGGAGTATAATTATGAGACGAAGGGAGTAATTGCAATTATTTCACCCTTATTTGTTGTGCTTCTTACTATATGTGTGATTGTTTAATCTAAACAATGGATTACTTCTTATACTTTTATATATATATATATATATATATATATATATATATATATATATATATATATATATATATATATATAGGGTAAAGATCAAATAAAAAGACAAATTTTCGTAAATAGAATAAAAAGAATTTTTTTTTTTTTAAAAGTTCTCGAAAAATTCCAAAAGAATTCCACAAGATCGGGTATGTTGGTGCATGAAAATGTTCTAAAGGAAGTTTATCTAAAAGTGGATACTTTATCCGAAAAAAAATTATAAAAAAATACGTTTGTTCATTAAATCGCTTTTTTGTGCATCAAAGATTCGTTTTTGGACCCAACTTCTTTTGACTTTTTTCATCAAAACAACATTGTGCATGTAACTAAAACAAGTTGAAAATTTTGTGCATTAAAATTTTTTTTGTGCATAAAAAATTTTTTTGCGCATTAAAATTCGTGTTTTGTGCATTAAAAAAAACGTATAAAAACTCAAAATTAGAAAAACTTCTTTCACAAAAGTTTTATGCACCAACATACCCGATCTTGTAGAATTTTTTTGAAATTTTTTGAGAACTTTTTTTAAAAAAATTTCTTTTTATTCTTTTTACCGATATTTGTCTTTTTATTTTAACTTTACTATATATATATATATATATATATATATATATATATATATATATATATATATATATATATATATATATAATTTATAATCACAAAGAAATTATAAAAATATATATTGATGTAATCATAAAACTTGTAAAGAATTTTATTTAGTTTAGAATTTTGTAACGATATGAACAAAATTTCTCTCAATTTGTAAAACCTTATAATACTACAATCGAAATTATAATCCTTGTATTTTCTACATAGCAAACAATCAAAGTTTTGGAACAAATGCACAACTCTACAAAAATCGTATTACTTTTAGAAAATGCTCAATTTATAAAACTTTAGAAAATTCTTAAAACAATGTGGAATGTTTTAAAAGATTCCCTAAAATACCCTCATGTCTATATATCAAGTTTATTATATATTAGACTAAGATTTCCAAATTTTCATCGCATGATAACTTTATTATTAGACCATATATACGGAAACAAAACTTTAGAACTTATCTTAATTTAATAAATATCCTATTCTCTAATAGGTTTCCTTGTTGAAATCCTACAACTTATACAACACGTAACATACATCCTACTCAAATACCATCTGTATAAATAAAATTTACATGCACAAATTCATATTATATTGCTTCGTATATTTGTTCTAAAGCTTCGTAACATTAAGTTTCGTGTTGAAACAAACAATGGGATATCCAAGAAAAATCACCAAAGATTGTACGAGTTTGAGTGTTCGTGGCAGAAAACGATTTGGGAAAGTGTATCGTCGATCGAAGAACGAGGAATTGCTTCCGAAAGATGTGTTAGTTAGCATCTTTGCTCGAGTTGCATCGTCTTCATTCCAAGATCTTTTTAATGCTAAATTAAGGTTGGTTTTATAATCTTTTTTTAGTAACTTATTTGGACGTACGTACATGTTTATCTAAGTTATAGATCATTGTGATGAAGCAAAATTCAAATAAGCATAATTAATTAAGTTGTTTTATAATGTATATTCGAAGTATTATGGATTAAAATTGATTTAATCGATATTGCTTTTATTACTTGTATACCGCATTAAGGAGGGTCTCAGGGTCACCGGACACCCATGAATTTTCGCGCTAAATTGCTAAATTTTTGTAAAGAAACTCGCTTTTTCTTGAATACGGTCAATTTGTGTCGTGATTCTGTCTGCTTTATTCAAGCAAGATATATAGATGTAATAATGATAAGAAAAGCTAATAAGATTAATGTAATATCTAGATGAAATCTTATATTTAAGACTTTAAGCTAATCAACTTTCTTGCATGATCGTTTTTATACAGTTGCACAGATTTTCTTGAAGCAGCAAACGATGAATATATCTACAAATATGTTTCAATGGACAAGTTTCCAATATCCAGTTGGAATCGACCGAGCGATCAAGTGCTTTCTTTCCTAGCTCGTTGCTTTGAAAAGGGAAACGCCGAGGCACTATTTAGACAGGGAATGGTAAGAGCGGTTTCAAACTTAACGAAAAACACATGTTAACAAGATCGGAACGAGGGTGGGTCCCGTGGTCACGGGACACCAATGAATTCTTGCAACATAGTGTTAATTTTTGTAAAATACCTAAGTTTTCTTAAATACATCTGGTCCAAAATATTGTGTCTCCAGTCTGTCTTAGTTTTTCTTAAATATATACACTTGGTTAATTTGTATTCATGCTTGTTAACTACTGAAAATATTATCGATGTTTGGTCCTGTATTTTGACAGACGGAGTATTTCAAGCAAGGGAATGTCAGATCTGGGTTACAGTTTTTCAAGAGGGCAAGCGAAAAGAAACATTTGGAGGCGACATATGTGTACGGGTTGCTTCTCCTTTCATGTGGAGGTGAATCGAGTAAACAAGGGTTAGAGCTTTTGAATGGTTTGAAGAGTTCAAGATCGGGAAATTGGAATGTGCGGGAATCTAGAGACAAAGTCGGATCCATATTATCTGATATGATACTGCAAACAGGTTCTCATCAACAAGTTTACACAAAATGCCGAGATAAAAACCATGACTATGAGTTTAGAAAGAGGGCTTGGGATTTTGCCACAAGCAAAATGCTTTCAAGTTGTGATACTTGTATGTGGTATCGTGAACTTGTATTCTTTTGTAAAGCTCGTCGTTTAGAATTTAGGGGGTGCTTGGTAGGGGATGAAGGGGGGTTGGGGAATGGGTAAGGAATTCAAATGGGCCCACTTCACACAAATTATAGTGCTTGGTTAAGGAGTGCAATGGTATTGATTACCCCGTAGTGGGTAATCAACCATTATAGAGTAAATTGGGGGGTAAGGGATTGATTACCCACCCACTCATTCCTTTGCATTCCACCAAGCGGCCCCTTAGAGATCATTAAGAAGTCGTTGAAACATATCAGTTGGAACTTAGTTACCTTAACACTTCTAGGCTTTAATTCAATTATCTCAATATTATTTGTTGTGCTTCTTACTGCAAATATTTCAATTATGTTCTTGCCTTTTGAAGCTCTTTGCCATATGCTAATCTACTGACATACATAAGTATTAAAACGGTAATGAAATAACAATTTAAAAGATATACGGGCACACGGTGCCATGCGTCATGGCTTGGGAGGGGGAGTCGAGGGTTTTGGTGTGCGCCCATGGAACTGGTGATGGCGCCACATAAACCCATAAGAAAAAACAATTTACTGGAAAGAAGTTGAAACTCCAGTTACTTAAATGTACAACAATTTCACCATTTTGTTGCCAAAAAAACAACAGCATAACAAAGCACAAATAAAAGAAAGCATGAACAATTTCATTTCCAAAGGATATGTTCGAGCTCTAGTCACTCTTAACAAAAAGCATCATCTTACGATATTACACAATATCGAATGCCAATTCAAAATCCGAAAATACTAAAAACTTTACTGAAAGTTTCATGTTATTTAAAAACTCGGAACAAAAGAAGAGTGGTACACTAGCACCACCAATAATCTGTCCAACAACATCTAGGCTTCGACAGAGGCGATGTGGCAGATCAAGTCAATAACACGGGAGCTGCAAATACAAAGTACAAAAAACCAAGGGTTACAAGACCATATGGCGATAAGTGGTTATAATTTAAACGTCATTTTCATTATGTTAATTAAATATATAGATTCAGATGCAAGTACCTGTATCCCCATTCATTGTCGTACCACGAGACAAGTTTCACAAAGTTGTCGTTCAAAGCAATTCCAGCCTTGGCATCGAAGATGCTTGACCTGAATATAATCAAAAAATGTCAATAAAATACGTAACAGGGAAAAGTAACTGATGTGTTTGATTCTAAAACTTTTGAGAAGTTTACCTGCTGTCACCAACAAAGTCGGTGGATACAAGATCCTCATCAACGTATCCCAAGATACCCTTGAGCTTGCCTTCTGATTCTTCCCTGTTTTCATGAAAAGAAACGACATTAGCAACTTGAGAACAGGCTAGTGAAAAGGAGCATGTATAGCCGAGGAGAAGCATTTATGAATTCTTACTTGATGGCAGCCTTGATCTGCTCATAGGTAGCCTTCTTCTCGAGCCTGACGGTCAAGTCAACAACTGAAACATCAGCAGTTGGGACACGGAAGGCCATACCTGTCAACTTCCCGTTAAGGGCTGGCAACACCTTGCCGACAGCCTACAAAGAATACAAACACACAACATAAGAAATTAAACATTCATGTAACTACAATTACAAAAAAATGATTTTTTTAACACGATTATACCTTGGCAGCTCCAGTGCTGCTGGGAATGATGTTGAAAGAAGCAGCTCTTCCACCTCTCCAGTCCTTCGATGATGGTCCATCAACAGTCTTTTGGGTGGCTGAAACATGATTCACACAATGTTAAATACTTTTTTACTATTAACTAAAATTAACGGGCTGAAATAATATAATGATTACCGGTCATGGCGTGCACTGTTGTCATAAGACCCTCAACAATGCCAAACTTGTCATTGATAACCTTGGCCAAAGGAGCAAGGCAGTTGGTTGTGCAACTGGCGTTTGAAACAATGTTAAGCTCGGGCTTGTATTCCTTCTCATTGACACCCATAACAAACATAGGTGCATCTGCACTTGGAGCAGAGATGATAACCTTCTTGGCACCACCCTGATAATACAAAATTAATCACGTTAAGTTGAATGTTGACCAACTATAAAATAAACAAGTAACAAACAGAGATCTAATCAGACCTTCAAATGGGCGGCAGCCTTGTCCTTGGCGGTGAAGACACCAGTGGACTCAACAACAAAGTCAGCTCCAGCCTCACCCCATGGGATGTCTTCTGGGTTCCTAAATACCACAAAAAAATGAATATATTAACATTATATACTAATTTTATATGTACAACATGTCGATTTTGATGACTTTAGATGTTACCTGATGCCAAAAACAGTGACGGGCTTCTCGCCGAAGAGAAGGGTCTTCTCATCCTTAACCTTAAGCTCGTGGTGCTTCCATTGGCCGTGGACGGTGTCATACTTGAACATGTATGTCTGCCAAGCACAATAACAGGTAAATATTATTAGTTACATATATACAAACAGAGATTACATACATATATACATAGATCTAAACATCAATCCATCAGAGAACATTAACGGAAACAAGCTCATCATACAGAGTTTCAAGCAATAGTTTGTATTACTATGTAAACGCAGATCATATAATAACACATATACAAAACACTAAGGAAGAGATACGCATATTGCACAACAGAACAAACACCCAGACATGGTAAACTGGTTTTTGAAACATGTTACTATATGACTAGAGATATTTTGCAAATCCAAAACATACATGAAGAAAGACCAGAACCCTATGCAAGACTTGAACACACAAACACATCTCACAAACTAAACACAACAAATTCATAAACAGCTAACAAATCTCACAAGTCCATATCCATATTCAAAAACTGAACCATTAATAAAATTCATTCACTCCACATATCAACAAAGAGACGATCACCAAAGAGTTTACAAACATTTTCAACCATATGCACATTCAAGCATAGCTATACCAACATGTCACTACACAACATCCATAATTCAAACCAATATATACACAAGCATACAATGTATTCATAAGAGATCGCTGTTGAAACAAACAATGTATACATGCAATCATAACAACTACTTTAACTAACTTTTCAAAAAAATGATCATACCATGTAGTCAACGGTGATGAAGGGGTCGTTAACAGCAACAAGCTCAACATCGTCTCTCTGAAGAGCAACTCTGGCAACCAACCTTCCGATTCTTCCGAAACCTAAATCACAAAATAATAATCACAATCAAAACCACAAAATGAAAAAAATCTTAACTCAAAAAAATTACATACACAAAATCATAATTAGCATTTCAACAAACACCTAACAACATATACACAAGCACAAAACATCAAAAACTAGAAACTATATCAGATGACGATCAAGCTGTAGTGTTTATTCCAATCTCATATACACAATCATATAAACTAATTTAACTAACTTCTCAACTACCACCTAACATCATATACACAATATACAAGCATATCAACTAACACCTGATGAAACGACAAAGACCAAATAAAAAAAACTAGATCATATCACAATCGCAAAACGAAGAAAACAACTAATTCAACAAACATTTTAACTATCACCTAACAGCTTACACACAGTCATATTAAATAATTCAGAACCAGAATATTTATAAAAAACGAGATCAGACCACGACAACTCTGAGCCGGACCCTTAAGTTTGATCTTATATATAGAATCACAACAACGCATATACAATCATAATTAATTCAACTACAAATTCAACAAACATCACAACTACTTTAACAAACACATAACTTCATATACAGTCAACTAATTTTACTAACAGAATACAGAGTCGTATTAACTAATTAAACTATAAGTTGAACAAACACCTAACAATATAAACACATCCAAAACTATTTATAAAAAACGAGATCAGAACACTGATTTCGATCCTTTATATACAAGCACAACTAACTCAACTAACAATTCAACATTCATCACAACTACTTTAGCTAATTTAGCAAAAATTTCGATAAATGAACAGATCAGTTTGCAATAAATCCGATCATATCAACTGATTTAACTAACATATAAACAAACACGTAACAATTACTCCATATAAATATAAAGTGAAAAACAGTAGATCATATCATTACAGTTGATTCCGATCTAATATATTCAACTACTAATTTAACTAACTTGTCCACAAACACCTAAAACTAACACGCTATCACAAAACGAATTCAACAAACATCACAACTACTTTAACAAACATTTCGACAAACACGTAACTTCATATACAGTCATATCAACTAATTTTACTATAATTTCGACAATAAATCCGATCATAATAAATCGGATCCTATCAACTAATTTTATAAATATATAAACAAACACCTAACAATTATATATACACAAAACGACAAAAACTAAACTCAAAAACAGTAGATCAGATCATTATATATACAAATATATCAACTAATTTAACTAACTTTTCAACAAACAGCTAAAACTAACAGACTATCACAAAACGACAAAAGCTAAGCTCAAAAAAAAAAAAAAAAAAAAGTAGATCGGTACCGTTGATTCCGATCTTAATCTTCTTGTCAGATCCTGCAAAATAATCAAATCAAACATCAAAATTAGACATCAGTTAGTCATAAATAATGAATAAATAGTGATAAATAAATAGAAAATGATAAATAAATAAATAAAAATGAAGGTTTATTTACCCATTGTTAGTGATTTGATTGAATTAGGGTTTTTGAGAGAGAGAGAGAGAGTGAAATGAGAGAGTGTGCTTGGTGAGATTTGTGGAAATTGGGGGTTTTGTATTTATAAGGGGAAATGGGGCGGATAAACCGATGTTTTATGGGTTTGGGTTGGATGGCTCACATGGGTTAGATGGGTGGGTTAGATATTCTTTTATTTATTTATTTAAACGGGTGATTGGATTGGATCTCTCCGGTTATACCGATTTTGGATCTATGGGACTATCTTTTTCCACAAGTAAAATTAATTATTAACCAGTATATTTTTACTTTTTGACATTGTGTTTTAGGAAACTAAATCTGCTAATCGATTAATGTTATATTGTGTTGTGTTCTTCTAGAACCACTAGGCTCATTAGTTACTTTTATCACATTTTTTTTAATAATAAAAATAAAAAAAATAATAATAAGACAAAAAAATAAAATAAATAAAAATAAATAAATAAAGTTTGAATTTAGCAACAATCCTTACATGTTTGGATAATGAACACATGTTGTAGTGACATTTAGCTACAAGTTAGGGTTCGTTAAGGTTGAACCCGAGTCTATTTCTCATAAAATTTTCATTTATTAACCAACTTAACATTTGCATTGGAAGAATGAAAACATTAGATCAACCAGGGGCGGACCTTAGTGTGGATCGGGAAGGGTCCCAGCCCCCTAGGCTTAAGTCCGTTAGTGTAATTTTTTGCAATTTCATGTGTTAAAATTTTTTTTTGTTTCACCTTGGCCCTCCCATCTAATGCATTTTCGAAAAAAGGAAAATTTGTTTCGACCCTCCCACAAATTTTTTTCTAGCTCCGCCACTGAGATCAACTTAACATGTTTTACAAGTGCTCTCTTTGTCTTTCGCCAAAATTAAATGATTGAATTACCTTCACGTGAATCAAAGTGAAAAGAAAGACGAAAAGAGTATTTTAGTAATTTAAATTTGGTTAGGGGCTAAGAGTGTACTTGTAAGTTTTTCACAAAAATGATGGGTGTACTTTTGAAAAGACAGGGGTGAAACATGCACTTTGGCTTAACTGCAAGAATTATTTTTTGCAATTTACCATTTATCTATACTATTTATAAAGGGTAAATGGTCAAAAAGTCAAGAAGTGAAAAGTGAAAAACTTAAATTAATGTTTTGCCTAAATTACCCTTAATTAATGCATTTAACATTTCTTAATACCTCTCATTTAAAACTTAATCAAAACTTAAATGAAAATATGGAAAATACATTACACATTCAATTTTTTTGTCAACTTAAAAACATGAAAAGTTAAATTAATATGAAAACATAAAAATGCAATGTTTTGAAAACCGGGTTCGAAATCGACCCGGTCGAGTCACCGGGCGTCGGGTCAACCGGTTCGACCGCCGAGTCAACCCGGTTTTCAATTTATTATAATTTTATTTTTTTGACCGGGTCAACCGGTTCGACCGTCGGGTCAGCTGGTACGACCACCGGGTCAACCCGGGTTTTTATTAATTTTTTTTGAAAAAATGAAACCCGGCTGGGTTTCGAGAACCGGGTTGACCCGGGTCACTCAAAACCCGGCGGGTCACACCGGTTAACCTGGTTTTAGAAACCCGGGTTGTTTTGACCTGTTTTTCGGCCGGAACCGGTCGAACCGGTTAACCCGGCCGAGTCGACCCGGGTTTCAAAACCTTGTAAAAATGTAAAATTGTTTTGTCAACTTAAGAATGAATACACACGTATATAAAAATAAACTTTTAAATACTAGATGAGTAGCCGTACATAGAAACAGAATTTTATAGCGGCAGATAGTTATAGTGATAATTTGGTTACACAAAACGTTACACAAACCACTTAACCAAAATATCATTATAATTAAATGCCGCTATAAAATTCCGTTGCTATGCACGGGTACTCGTCTAGTTTATTTAAACGGGTGTGTGTTTGGATCGGATCTCTCTCAACCGATTGGATCTATAGATGATTTCTTTTTGCACAAGTAAATAAGCAAGTAATATTGGAAAAAATATATGCTATGTTTTATTTTGTGATGAGTTGTATTAGGAAAGTAAATATGCTAATCGAGTAATGTTATACTGTATTGTATTCTTCTAGAAACATTCTTAGAACGATGCTCATTAATTACTTTTATTGACATTTCAAAAAAAAAAAAAAAAAAAAAAAAAAAAAATTAATTATGTGCATCTTTGTTTGGTGTCGATTAACTTTAGCTAAGAGTTGAACTTGAACCAAGGTCGAAAGACTCTTTAATCGATCAACTAAATATTTATGATAGAAGAGTGGATATCATTGGAGCTATATCCCGACGGTTAATTACATATCACATTTCAGTTAAATCATGACCATCTTATATGTAAAATTAAAAAAATGAAAATGTACTCCTATAGTCTAAAAGGATAAATAAACACTTAGAAAAAATGAGACTTTTAAATCTTTAACCTTTCAAAACTTTTTGACTGGTTAGGGTGGTGGCAATCATGCCTCCCAAAATTTCTCATACCTCTCAACCCACCAATAATATCATTCCACCTCATTCATACTTTTTTCATACCTCTCAACCCCTTTTTAGTGGCAACCATACTTTTTCCCATACCTCCCAACCCTTCTTTTGTTTCTAGTGCCCAACGTTCATATTTTTCCAACGTTAACTTCAAACTGTGGAGGGGAAATACGCCGCTGGACCAAACCGCCGGGCATAACCACTGAGGTGGTGGCGGTGTTCACCGGCGGTTATGGCCAAACCGCTGGGCAAACCGCTGTGGTTGCCACTACCCTTAGTATTAAAAAGTGGATAATTATTTTTGAACTTACCAAAATAGAAAGGCGAACAATACGTTTGGAATGAATAAAGTATCATATTTTGCATATGACTATAGTTTCCAATATTTTTACCGATTAGAGTAATTTTTAAGGTTTGAGTTTACAATTGCATAGTCACAAAACCAGGTAACACTTTTTTTTTTTTTTTTTTTTTTTTTTTATTCTTTAAGGTTGTGTGATCACTGATCACGGTAGGGTTGTATGAACTAAACAAGATCGAACTTGAAACTTCTCGTAATTTATTGATGATAGTCACAAGAGTTTTACCATTCGGTCATCCTTGGGTGGTTAATATCTTTCTAATTGTTACATATATTCCAAAATTGTTTCAATATACACATTTTAATGAGAAGGAAACAATACGTGTCACTTCATTTCACGCGTAAAAATAAATGTGTATGTCCAAACACTTTTTAGTTCACGTATTCAAAATAAACTTTGAAAAACGTTTATTGTTATTTGAAGGAAAACTCTAAATTTTTATAAAAGAATTGATAAATAATAATACGACTATTTGGTGAAAGTTTGCTTTCAGGAAAAAAGTAATATAGGTGGCACGATTGTAACCATAAGTAGATTCGTAAGGTGGTTTGGAAGTGTGTTATCAAAAATTCAAACTAGTTATCTTGTAATTTTTTTTTAGTGGATGATAATCATTTTTGGTTGTTTAATCAGCTAAAGACTTATGACATCCATTTAATAAGTCTTGGACGTTGGTTGAAATTGATGGTCGTGACTTAGAAATTGGTTATAGTCTAGAATAATTAAAGTCTACAATGCATAAACTATATGGGGGAGTCAACTCCCATTATGCAAAGGATGACATGATTAATGGCTTTGAGACTTTGGAGCCTTGAATGTTTGGCATGGACCATCAATTTTGGTTCTTCCTTATGAATATCTGACATCATTTATAGAGGAAGGTAAGCTCTTTTAAGAAGTTCTTCTTAGCTCTCGCATACACGTACATGATAGTCCAGCGTCCTAAGCATCGTGTGCCAAACACAAACTAATACACCATTCATCGAATCATTTATGTTTATACCATATGAATATGTCATGACAGCTTCTCGCATGTCAAGCTCTAATCGATATGTTGAACTAGATGAAATCCATAAACAAAGTGTCTTTCATTGATTTGAGCGTTGAAGCACGCTCTGACCCGATTAACTTTGTCGGTGCAACACGGTGTCTCAAGCTTAACATCTCGATTAGAGCACCCGCCATATAAGAAAACTATCATATCGCTACCAAAAGTAGTCGACTAAAAATGATTATAAATACCTTTTTTCTATTAATAAATGTACAAATTAAAGAGACTTATACGAAGTTAAAGTATCCACAATAGTGGTTTGTGAATTTTTTTTTTAAAAGATGAAAATGCTAAAAAAAATGTGTAATCCACGATGAATGTTTATTTATAGTGAGAATATGTTTATAATATAAAAATATTTTATAAAATAATGATGTTTTAATTGCATAAACATTTTTTCTTTTTAAAGGTACATCACATTGGATATCCTTATGGCAAGAATTTACAACATATTCAAGACTTTATTCTCGTAATTTATAGTTTCGTTCCAATTTTATCGGATGCCAAAAGGACTATTTTGGCAAGTTATATATCATACTTCTTACTTTAATTTTATTTCTCATTTAATTATAACTTCAATCATATATCGTAAGGCAAGTAAGATTTTAGTTATACTTCCTCTAAGGGAAAATGCTATTTTCTCCTACAAATTGTTTCTACCTAATTATCCTTCTATTCACATGATTTTGAAAAGTGTCAGAATTGACGGTTTAAATGCAAAGAGAGAATGAGTAAATAAAAAATATATATAATATTTTTGTATGTAAAAGAATTACTAAAAATATAATGCAGGAGGTTTTAGCAATGTTTTTCATCTAAGTAATAACTCGACACATTGTAATATCTTATGGGACTTATAATATTTGGTCACATATAGTTTAGTTATATAAAAAAGTTTGACAATTGCAACTTGCAAGTGGTCACATATTCGTTATCTGATTAGCTGAAAAAGTTGAATAGTGCATGGCAGGGTGGCAGCAAAGCACAGAACCTGTTCTTTATAAAAAAGGAAAAAAAAAAAAAAAAAAGACAGGATACTTTTCAAGGATTTGAACCTGACGTGAATCGAACACGCAACCTTCGGATCTGGAGTCGGACGCGCTACCATTGCGCCACAGATCCTGTTGGTGGTATTCTATATTTATTATACTATATATATAAAAGGCAGGCAACTCACCAAACTGCGACACGTGTAATTTACACGTGTAATTTCACTGTAGCATGAACAGTGCTACAGTAAATTGCTACAGTAATTTTTTTTTTTTTTTTTTTTTTTACGCGTCGCTACAGTATGCTTCCAATTATTAATTACACCGTACAATCGACAAAACACAAAACGCACCCGCCGCAACGCGCGGGCAACCCCGCTAGTTATAGTATAAGAAATGATTTTGTCTTCATCAAGATTATATATTAAACTTAATAATTGTCTAATCACCTTTTTAAGTCGTTTATATGTCTATCGTTATTGCAAGCTTCTTGTATGTTTCTTGGTCTTCGTAAAGAAATTATATGTACATTAATAAACTCACTCTTAAAGAGCTAGGCGTGTGCATCATTATAGCACCACCGTTATACTTGGTTTTAAGGGTGAAATGAGTTGAGCCGTTCGTGAAAAGCTTGAAATCAGATCGATAAAATGCTTAAACGAGCCGAGTCTAAACGAGCTCGAGCTAAAGTTTGGGCTCGTTTAATATTCGAGTCCAAGCATGAGACGAGCTTTATATATAAACGAGCCAAGCTCGAGCTTTAACAGATTCGGGTTCGGCTCGCCTCGTTTCCACCCTAGATGTTTTGGTGTTGTGACGCGGCTGTTTGCGCACCGGGGCGTTATAGCTCTCTCACCAAGGCTATAACAGGTGTTAACTGTTTTTTTTTTTCTTTCTCTTTTTAGTGTAAAATAAATAAAAATTCGGGTCTCAAAATAACTTCTATTGTACGAGGGAGAGTGTTTTTCTGATTGTGTTTTATATGACGTTACAAGGAGAAACTGATGTGACGGGTGCTATAACATGCCTATAACACCTTCAACGCGTAATACTCTTATCTTATTTAAAACGAAAATCAAATTGAAATGAAGGATTCATACACTACTGAGTTCGTAACTTTCCCTTTGAACCACAAGACATGTCTATAGTGTTGATTGACATGTTAATATGTTATAAATTACATTGTGGCAATAAATCAGTGATGACTCACTATTTGTAAAGTTTTGTTGATGTTACACTCCCTGGGTCCCTATAAAATTCATGTCTAAAGTGTCGATTGACATGTTATTTGGCTCCTCGAACACCTGAAGAGTAAAGATTGATCACTGTGTCTTTTAGTTGAACATGTACAATCAGAGTAAATTGCAAAAACCGTCATGGAGGTATGTCCATATCGCAAGTACAATCTTTACTTTTTTTTAAAGTGCAACTGTGCAAGCGTCGTTTTTGTGAGAAACTATTGGTGCGGATATCATCCCTGTCCTAAAGTGAGATGACTAAAATGTCTTGAAGTGATAGCCATAGTCTTACTTAAGTCAAAGACATTTTAGTCATTTCACTTTGAGGCATGGACGAAATCCGCACCAAAAGTTTTTCACGCCTGCATTTTCGAAAAAGTAAGGACTGTGAAAGTAATTTGAGCAGGGGAGATTTTTTGCAATTTATATTAGTCATTATTTATTAAGTATATTTAACCGTTGGTCCCTCAGATATTTTTTTGGCAATATGTCTTGACGTGTCCCCAATCTCTAGTGACCAAGGCTGTTAAGATCGATATCTTACTATGGATCTTTTCTTTTTTTGCAATATCGAAATCGTAAGATCAGATCGAGATCGGAAGATCCTATTTAAATGTCTAAAAATCTTATTTTCTAGTAATTCGTAATCAAAGATGATTGTATAACAAATTAGATAAGAAAAAAGAGTTCTGAAAGTTATAGTAATATGATAATGCGACGCTTAATGCTCTAAAATACAAAAATGTTTAATCGGCAATTAAGAACGCTGAATCTTTTAATCAAAAATTTTGTATATCTTGCTCTTATTAAACATTTACAGTAATCAACGCTTACTATATTGTTTTAATTTAACAAAATTCATTCATTTATCGTTTATTAGTTAGTTAAACTGAGGAAAGTAGGATCGAATCAGATCGAGATCTTACGATCCTATGATAAGATCGAGATCATACTTAAGATCCTACGAAGGATCAACTCGTTTTTTCTTAACGGGATCGTAAGATTGGAAGATCTTAAAAGCTAGATCGAAATCTTAACATCTATGCTAGTGACACAAAAACAACTACTCGTAATTAAAAACAACCAAATTAATTACTGTAAATAAAATGTAAATCCTTTTTATTTCATTGGCAATGTTATTCGTCGACATGACACATAAATTAATATCTTTCAGGAGTGATGCATAAAGTGAACTCTAAAGGATATATTTTAAAAATCGACGTCGACTTAAATGTAAGATATTTTAACACTTGGACAAATTAACTGTGAACTCGAACCGAGTCGGTTCTATCATTTTTGGTGTCGATCATGACAAAGATCAGTTCATTACGTCTCTCGTTTGGCTTAAACTAATTCCTTACGAACATTAACTAGATAACAAGGTAGCCTTGAATAACTAGCCTATAGTTATAGTTCATATTTTCATAATGTCACTTTTAGCGAAACCAGTACCCTACTATATTTGAACTTTATCGTATTGTTTTACGTTGGGAAAACACTAATAAGTCATGTTGGAATTTTGTGATGAGCAATTAAAACTTTTTGGGTGAAATTTTCAAAATATGGTGTGACCTACTATGTTTAATGTGACAAAATGACAAAATCCGCAATCGAAAACGCCTGAGTTTCTACGTACGAACAAGACTAAAAGGTCGTTTTTTTTTTTTTTTTTTTTTTTTGAGGATCTGTCTGCTAAAAGGAGTGGGCCATTGCTATATATATATATATATATATATATATATATATATATATATATATATATTTTTAAATTAGGTTCACACAAATCTGTTATTGTGTCTGAAACACAAAGGCAAAGCACTCTCCCCATTTAGAGTTTCTAGCAGAGCATGGAAAAAATAAACGTTAAATGTTATATTCTTTCCTCGTACCAAAATATGTGTCAAGCGACATAAACGAAGTCAATCGGCAATGTTATATTCTAAATTATTCTTATTTTTATAAGTAGGTTTTATATGAGTGAGTATTTATTTGAAAAAATGAAGATGACGAGATTTTTAATGGTGATGGCGATGGTGGTGACAGGTTGATCAGGGTAGGTTGAAGAAGACTAAATCCATAGCTACAACCGGTCGAAAACATTTACAAGGTTTGCGGCAAGCATCTCAAACAACGACTGCTCGTTATAATGCAATACGCAGATACAACGTCGTTAAACATCATTGACATCTTTTATATAATAAAACAAAACCCCTATTGGGAATTTTGCATTTAAAAAAAATCAATTCAAACCTGATTTAGTAATAATTTTATTTTAAAAAAAATATATATTTTCTTATTAGGTAATATTTTATATTTATCCATAACACAAGTAGAAGATAAATACAAAAATATAGATAAGATATTTAAAAAGAGATTATTTATTTTATATTTATCCACAACACAAGTAGAAGATAAATACAAAAAATATAAATAAGATGCAATTAACAAAAGAATTAAAATTTTTAAATAATTATTTCAAAAAATTAAAAAAAAACTCGCGCGTGCGCGGGAATTATAACTAGTCTAACCTTATAATATATCTTGACAATGATTTATTTATAATCGTTTTTACAAAATCGCGGCATTTGAGTTAATAATCCAGCTTGAGGAGAACAAAAAAGACTAATATTGCAAGGTCATACAAGTTTCGTATAGTCTATACTCCAAAGTCTCAACTTTATTTTATTATTATTAAAAAGAAAAAAAAAAAAGTTTGAAAATCTAGGAATGACATAAATTCATTATCATTTTTAAATTGGAAATGATTTAAATACATTACCATTTAATTTTAGAAGATTAGAGAGTTGCTCTATTTAGATGAATGAAAGTGGAATGAATCAACATCACACCACCATCTCCTCCTATTTCCATATAAATTCTGTACCGAATATGTCTAATTTAGGAAGAAAGAATACCCTAAAAAATTTGGAGGATAATTGAATAGATTTTGTTACCAACGTATTTACAGAAAAGGACGAATCATAGTAATTTTGTTAGTTGTTACGCTTGTTACTATTAGACGAGTCTAAACCTGTTTGTTTGTTTGAGGATGCGAAGTGTAGAGTGTAGACAGATGATGCGTCTAACTTAAGGTAAACCGAAAAGTAAGGACACTACTTCCGTGAAGATCTTCGACAACTGAACATGTGAATAGAGTAATTGTACTTTAAAAGTTGACACTTATTTTGAAATAAAATAAAATAAAATAAAAATAAATAGTAAGATGCACAATATCTTTGGGAAAGACGGAGTAATTTCAATATTTCCAAAATTCATTTACTAACTCAACTAGGTCAAACCTTTGGTTCTGGTTCCAAAACTGGCTTCTCGTGAAACACTGTTATTTATTTATTTATTTTGTATAATTAACAAGAACATATGGACAATAACACAAACTTCATATCGACCGTGTTTGGATCGACTATTTTTTATGCTTACGCGGCTTATTGCTCATTTGCCTTCAACCACTATGTAAATTCTATTTTTGTGAAATAAAATCACTTTGATTATTTAAAAAATAAGCTTCTTTGTCACATAGACTTATGAAAAGTTTTTATAAGTCATGAGTATCCATAAGCCCAAGCCAGTTAAAAATGGGCGTAGTGCTTATAGTGTGTCAAATTACTTAAATAACCTCCAAAATTTAACAGATTAATACGTAAAATCTTGAAATATATATGAATTTAATTTGATGTATTTTTAGGTGATTTTAATTAATACGCTTTATATTCAAGTAATTTGTCAAACAACTTTATACTACATTCGTCCCTAAATAAATGTACAGTTTGACTTTTCAGAGTCAAACTGGTTCAACATTGACCTTGATTATTTTTTTTCGGTGTTATATAATATTTGATGCAAAATATACGAATAGATTTAGTTTTAAGTATATTTTTCAATGGTATAATTTTTTATCATGTATTATATAACACAAAAAAAATATTTAAGGTCAAAGTTAAACCAATTTGACTTTGAAAAGTCAAACTGGACATTTATTTAGAGACGGAGGGAGTACAAAAATATAAGGCTATTGGTAGTGGGACGGAAAAAATCGGTCATCAACATGGGTCGATCGATGTCAATATCGATCATCACCATTGTGGAACATCGGTCGCCGGTGATTGATATGGAACATCGATCGGTTTTACAACCGATATTCAAGAAACGTTTGTACCACTTTTCAATAAAAAGTAACCGTTTGTATTAAAAAAAAAAAAAAAAAAAAAAAAAAAAAAAAAAAAAAAAAAAAAAAGTTTTTTCAAAAAACATTACCACTTTTCATCCTATAAATACTAACATTCAAACACATAATTTCAAACACAATTCAAACAAATTAATCATCAATATTCATTCACCATGTCCATGTCGTCCTACGAGTATTTGTTTGGTTCTTCGTCTTCCGACGATGACGAAGAAGTTTTTAGTGAGTTTGTTGAGGTGGCGGAGTTTGCTTGGAACGCGTATCAAGCAAATCAGCCAAAACGTAAAAGAAGGTACATACCTAGGGATCATGTTACTGCACACAATCAGTTAGTGAATGCATACTTTGGCGAAAACCCGATGCACGATGACATAACATTCCGTCGACGTTTCCGAATGCGCCGAGAACTGTTCACACGAATTGTTCGAGAGGTAACCGATTATTCTACTTATTTTGAACAAACTAATGATTGTAGGGGCGTTCCTGGTATTAGCCCATTGGTCAAGTGTACCGCGGCCATTCGTCAATTGGGATACGCGGCCGTTCCAGATTCCCTTGACGAGAATCTGGCAATAGCCGAAACAACATCCCGTCAATGTCTCCGTAAGTTTTGCAAAGTTATCATCGAGTTATATGGTCCTGAGTATTTGTGAAAGCCCACGTATTCTGATCTTGAAAGATTATATGCTCATCACGAGCATAAGCATGGGTTTCCTGGGATGATGGGAAGCATTGATTGTACAAGTTGGGAGTGGGAGAATTGCCCGAATGGTTTGAGAGGTCAATATGCTAGAGGTGATCATGGGCCACATCCATTCATTTTATTGGAGGCGGTCGCTTCCCAAGATTTATGGATTTGGCATGCGTTCTTTGGTGTTTCCGGTGCAAATAACGACGTAAACGTTTTACGTCGTTCACCTGTCTTCAATGATATCAGATCTGGGAGAGCAGCAGACCTTGAATTCGAAGCAAACGATGTACAATACAAAAGGGGATATTATCTTACTGACGGGATATATCCACAATGGTCCGTTCTTATTAAGTCCATTTCAAATCCTCCCATGGATGATCATAAAAGGCTATTGTACAAGAGGAAGCACGAAGCAGCAAGGAAAGATGTGGAACGGGCTTTTGGTGTATTGAAGAAGAAGTGGAAAATGCTTAAAGTTCCAGCTCGAGGGTTTTTTAAAAGTAATCTCAAAGATATTATTTATACATGTATCATATTACATAATATGATCATAAAAGACGACCAGCGGGCGATATGTCTTACATGGCACCAAAAGGAGGTCCACCAACCACACGATCCCTTAAATACATTTGAAGAATCTTTAGCAATTTCTCTGGAGCTCGATAACGCAACAATTCATCAAAACTTAAAAGTTGATTTGGTCGAGCACATTTGGAGAAATCGTAGACATCATCGTCTCCCTCATGACAATGAAGACGAAGAAGATGAAGAATTTCTGTGATGTTTAGTCAAATTTATATTTAATTTAGTATTGTAATGTTTTAATTCCGTATCGTTTCGTTTATGTAATGTTTACGTTTTATTAATAAAAGTTGTGTTTGTGTTAAAAGATGTTTAAAAAAAAAAAAAAAAAAAAAGATGCAATATGGGTTGCCACTGTGATGAGAGAGATGGATATGGGTTGAAGAGAGAGAAAGCTGATGTGGCAGCTGGAAAGATGTTGCAATATGAGCCACCACTGTGAGTAGCCTAAGGCTATGCATATTGGCTCATAAAAAATCGGTCACATCCTTTGGTCGACCGACTTCAAAGTCGGTCACACTCACTGTGGGGTTATCGTCAAATATCGGTCGAGCTAGGAAAAAAAAAAGTTCAAAACTTTGACCGATATTTTACATTTTTTTTTAACTTGGTCATTGACTGTGACAACTTGGTCATATCTGATCACCGAAGCGAAAAAGATAATGTGACAGAGATGACCCGGGTCACCATTGTGCCCCGGCCTAGAGTTACGACTCAAGCATAAGCTCCAGCTACGGCTCCCGAGCCCCAACTCAAGAAATATAGCCGTTGTAATTCTCGTGGGTCCCACAA